>JAQZBX010009341.1:0-46287 GCA_029593785.1 Cabassous unicinctus
TCAAACTTAAACACGTTTGTTATTCAAAGGTCTTTGTCAAGATGGTGAAAAGGCTGCCCACTCAATGGGAGAAAATATTTGGTAACCACATATCTGATAAGGGTTTGATTTCCATTCTATATAGAGAGATCATACAATGCAACAAACAGTAAAAGAGCAAGCAATCCAATTTAAAAATGGGCAAAAGCCTTAAATAGACATTTCTTCAAAGAGGAAATACAAATGGCCAAAAAGCACATTAAAAAATGTTCAATATCACTAGATATTAGGGAAACGAAAATCAAAACGACGATGAGATATCATCTCACGCCACATAGAATGGCCATTATTAAAAAAAACAAAAAAACAATAAGTGCTGGAAAGGATGTGGAGAAATAGGAACATTCCTTCACTGTTGGTGGGATAGTAAAATGGTGCAGTCTCTGTGGAATACAGTTTGGCAGTTCTTCAGGAAGTTAAATATAGAACTGCCATATGATCCAGCAATTCTTCTACTAGGAATATATCCAGAAGAACTGAAAACCGTGATGTGAACAGAGATTTGCACACTAATGTTCAGAGTGGCATTATTCACAATTGTCAAAAGATAGAAACAACCCAAGTGTCCATCAATCAATGAATAGATAAACAAAATGTGGTATATACATATGATGGAATACTATGCTGCAGTAAGAAGAAATGAAATTGGGACACATGATAACATGGATGAATCTTGAAGGCATTGTGTTAAGTGAAATAAGCCAGACCCAAAAGGACAAATATTGCATCATCTCACTAATATGAACTAAATATGAAGAATAAATGCATGGTGTTAAAACCTCAAATATAGGTTATTAGGAGATAAAAGGAGGGCTGTGAAGAAGTACTGATGCTTAATGTACATAGAAGTTTTAATTAACTTGACTGTAAAAGTATGGATATCGATAGAGTTGATGGTAACACAATACAGTGAGTAGCAGCTGATTTATAAATGGGATTGTGGCTGGAAAGGGTAGTCTAGGGATGTAAATATCAATTGAAAGAAAGCTAGAGAATATTCTAGGAACTGAATAACACAGTGAACCCAGAGGTGGATGAGAATCGTGGTTAATAGAACAAATGCAAGAATGTCCTTCTGTGAACTAGAACTTCTGTATGGTACTATTGCAGGGTGGTGGGAATGTGGAGAAACATGGGAAAAGTACAGTTAATGTAACCTATGGACTGTGGTTAACAGCAATACTGTAATATTCATGCATCAATACTAAAGATGTACTGTGTTAATAGTAAGGGAAAAAATATACCAAATGTATGCTATGGATCACAGTTAGTGATAATAGTCTGATGATATTATCTCATAACCTGTAACCAATGTTCCACAATGGTGAGACGTGTTGGTGAAGGGGTGTTGTATGGGAATTCTACACATGTGCATGATTGTTTTGTAAGTTCACAACTTCTGTAATAAAAATATATTAAAAAAGGAAATTATATGGAAATAATATTGATTTGTCAACATGAAAATATGATCATGTGAATTTTGCACTCTTATGTTAGCACTATTTTCCTTGTGACAAAAATGTCTTAAACTGCAAGTTCCCCACACAATTTCAGATTCAAATACCTACTCAATCCAAAAACAATTCACACAGAGCTCTGCATGGTGCTTCAGGAGGATGGGACCATGGATCACAGTCTCAGCCCTCAGAGCATAAGATGCTTCCTTCTCAGCGTGGATTCATGGTTTCAGAAAAGATGTGTGTTTTTGAAGGAAGAATACTGAGATGTCTCTTGAAATATCATATTTATTCTAAAACATCATTTGTTTGTTTTTTAATTTGTGACAATGAAGCCCAAATACTTTGGACTAAGACTCAAGTGCAGTGATTAGCTGAGGTAGAGTGAAGATCAGATTAGGCAATATGCACCATAACCCTTTGCTGATTCCACTTTATGTTTTATGGCATTCTTCAGCTTGTTAAGGAAAATACTAAAAGAGTCAATTTTATCATTTTGTCCCAATATGCCAAACTATGAAAGGCCTGTTAAGATAATTTAAAGTATATACATCCAACTAAAGACTGGGGAGAAATCTGCCCAGATTGTTTGGAAAGATTGGTGTCCATTTGCCACTCACTAACTGTGTGAAAAAGATCCAGGAAGGGGGATATGGACGTGGCTCAAGCGATTGAGCTCCTGCCTACCACATGGAAGGTCCATGGTTTGTTTCCTGGTGCCTCCTAAAGAAGACAGCGAGCTGGTGCAATGGGCAGGCACAGTAAGCTGACACAACAAGGTTATGTAACAAGAGACACAAGAAGAAGAAGAAATAAAAAACAATGAGAGACTCAACAAAGCAGGGAGCAGAGGTTCCCAGTGCCTCCTAAAGAAGATGAGCAAGACAGAGAGCTGATACAACAGGCTGATGCAACAAGATGATGCAACAAGAGACAAGAAGAAAAACATAATGAGAGATACAACAAAGCAGGGAATGGAAGTGGCTCCAGTGATTAGGCGCCTCTCTCCCACTTTGGAGGTTCCAGGTTCAGTTCCCGGTGCCTCCAAAAGAAACAAGGAAGACGAAGAGACACAGCAAGTGCAAACAACAAGGGGGTGGGGAGAAATAAATAAATAAATAAATAAATAAATGATCCAGGAAGTGTAGAGAGGCAGAGGATTGGGACTGGGGAATCTTCCCAGGGTTGCTCTATTAAAATGGAAAAGCTCCATGTTTCTCTTAGAAGCATTCCAGTGGCCTTTTTGGAAAGACCATGATCTAAGGCTGCCCTCCTCAGTAACCCTCCAAGCTTTAAAATAATGTCTTCTCTCTGACTCTTGCCTTCTCTTAAGTCACTCTTGTGGATTTCCATTAAGTGCTATTGGTTTCTTGATTCATCAGTGGTAACTAGCCTTAAAAAACAAACAAACAAACAGAAAAAAAAAAACGCCCCAAATCTAATGAAATATGGGTGAGATTTCAGGCAGCACATAGATGCAGAGGGGGATGGAGCTCCAGAGGAATATTAGGTTGCATTTTAGCATATCCTATACCACCCCAAGTAGATGGTGGTCTATTTTACCTGATGCTCAACACCAACTCTTAATGCCAACAAGCTGTGACCTTTGGAACAAGAATTGCCCTCAACACATTTGAGAGAAATATTTTACCATTTACTAGCTATTTCTGTAGGAGATCTCTGAAGTACACGTCCACAGCCAGCTCTTTAATCAACTGTGTTAGTGAGAACAGAAAACTGATCTTGCCATCAGAAGATCTGAATAACAACTCTTACCACCTGTGTTATCTTAGTGACTTACATAAATCTTTTTGAGTTGCATTATCTCCTGTAAAAGTCTTAAAATAATATTCACTTCATAGACTAGATTTCTGATATGGAAGGTCTACAGTCTTAAAGCAAAGAGGGCAAATTGATTTCAACTCAGGAGACATCTCTCAACTTCTAGTGACTGGCTATCTGTAAGGGAGTGTGGGGCCATTTCCGTGTTCAGCAAGAAAGAGCACTGAGATTGATTAGTGACGTCTGCCATGATAGCCAAGTACAGGAATGAGAGTATGAGTGACACATAAATGCCCTCCCTGGTAAAAGGTATTATTCATTATTTAACTTTCAAGGGTCTGTCTCAGGTGTCATCTCCTTCCTCCATGAAACTCTGACTGATTGAACCAAACCAATCTGCTTCTTTATTTTGGTAGAGAAGTCAGCCTTGTAAGTTTACTCACTCAATGAGAAGTTGATTGAATAAAAATATCAATCAGTAAGTACAAACAGCCCTATGCATCATCATCTTTCTTATTCTCCAAAAGCAAATCATCTATGGCAAAGCCACATAATGAAATTCATCCAGAAAAAACTCTTTTCTTAAAATAAGAAAAACATTTTAATACTTATATCTGTGTTTTTTCTTACTTATGGGCAGAGGGCAACATCTGACACTGTTTTCCTTTTTCACAATCAATGTGGCCATTTGATTTGGAAAAAGGATTCAAGTGTAGTAGGGAAAAGATGTTAGAGAAGTAAAGAAAGAAGCTTCAAATTAAAGAAGAGTGGAGTGGAAATGTAAGGAAATGCAGATCAAAGTGAGAGGAATGAGGGGAGAAGAAGGGACAAAAGAATGGTAGACAAAAACAGAAGGACTAAAGATGGTGAAGAGCAGTTAGAAGGAAGGAAGTTGGAGGAAAATATGTTTTCATTTATACTACTCGGAAGGATATTTTAAAAGGAATGTGATGTCACTTCCATGTCAGTATAGCAAAGTTATTTCATAAAACATAGCTGTATTCCTTTTTCCCCATCAGGACCAGATTATTTCTCCCTACAGATTTAATTTTTCTATTTTCACCTTTAGCATGAGTTTCACAAAGAAATCCAAAAATGAATTAGTTACCAAAAAAAAAAAAAAAAAATCATGGCTTACTTAGAGTAACTTTAAGAACATCCCTAAGATAAATATATCCTAATCTAATCTTATTTTCACAAACCTAAATGTGTGCCCCTTGAAGCTATTTACATCCAAGTTTGAATTCAGTCTCTGAAATATATGTATCATATAAAGGAGAATCAGTGCCAAATCTGATCTCACACTTTCAAGAATCATAAATCTTTACTTTTACTATGATCACCCAAGCAACGATGACATCCATGACACAGAAGTAATGCCACTTTAAAATATTGCTTTCCTGCACACATTTGCAAAACTAACCATAATACTTGAGAGTCTAATTAGAGGTATAAAAGGAATTTCCAATTACTTTTATTTTTATTTCCTTTGAATTCCAGTAAATTGGAAATTTGGAATTTGCTTGAAGTACAATTTTTTTCTTAGAAAAGCACAGTCAGATGTGTTTGCCTTGCACCATAGAACGGATCCCTACCCTACCCTGTGAGATTGCATCCCCGGAATAAATGCCTGGAGAGGAAGGCCTTCTAGGCTCTGTGTCTGCACTCACATCTGCACACACCCAGCCAGTTACGTGACCCTCAGGCTCAGCCTGCCTCTCAGGATGTGATCCAATGCAGAACACTGTCCCTTCAAGCACCTCACAGCCAACTCTGGCCTCAATGAGTAACAGGTTTTGTTGGGTTGATTCATTTCCCTGGAGTGAGATCTGACATAATCCATTATATGTATTATGTAATAAACCTGTGAACATTTATATGAACATGTGACTTATGTCCACTGTTCTTATTAGTTCTCACCTCAGAAAAGAAGTCTCAGTTTCATAATCATGTTTAGAGAATTCTAGACTAGTATTTGAATCTAAGCATTTCAAGCAATTTGGAGGAACAAACCAAAAACCAAAGAAATAATCAAGTAATTCCCTTTCTTGAACTCCATCTTATGGAAGTAATTCTAAATAAAGAAAAATGAATTCACAGAGAGTTCTATCATAACATTATTAATAAAATTGGACAATTAGAAGCAGTGCAAATGGTTCACAGTGGATGAATGCCTGGGAGGATAATGTATATTCATTAACTGGAATATTTTGCAGCCATTACAGACAATATTCAAAAGTATTTAAAAATATATAATAATAATAACTGAAAAATGTAGGATTCAAAATTGTATACTCACTGTATACAATTGTATATACAGGGAAAAAAATAAAGTTGTGTGTATTAAAAGATCATAAAGAAATATACCATAATTGTGACTGGGTAGCTAATTTCTAAGTGATTTTTTCCCTTCTATTTTTCTACTTGTTTTCAACATTTGCTTTGGTGCGCTTAAAATATTTTAATAGTGAATATGCTTGGATTTTAGTGTATTTAGAAAAAAAACAATTTTGTTTTTATTTTTCCTACCAAATTCATCTTTTAGTTTTAATTCATCTTTTAGTTTTCCTTTTGAATGAGAGAGGTCAAAGGCAAAGCATAATAGTGGTGAAAACAAGAAGCAGAGATGTGAGTTGGGGACCTGGTAGGAGATATGGAAGTTGCCATAAAGAGGTGAGAAATCAACCAGGTACACTTCCAGATTTACTGTTCTGGGTCAAAGTTAAGAACTGAGATTAGTCCACTCGAAAGATGAACAGAAACCCAGCTTTAAGGCAGAAAAAGAGGAAAGGAATAGAAGTCAAACACTGACACATTACAAGACCTCTTACATGTAACTAATGGAGTCCCCATATCCTCTGGCTCTTTGGAGGGAACCAAGCACCAGCCAAGACTTATGGCCACATGGGGAGTTAGCACCATATCTTGCACACACCTCTCAAGGATGTTCATCTGGCAGCAGGGCCTTGCCTCAACTTCTAAGGGATTCAATTCATAGTACAGTCACACCTCAGTCTCATCCCCCAGTCGATCACAAAGTGGGAGCTATCAGCCCCCACTCAGTCTGTCATTCCTCTCACAGTCCAGCTTAGATGTGAGGGAACTCCTAGGACAAGGTGGAAGGATAAGGGGAATGGAAGTTAAATCTAATTAAACAATTACAATGCACAACTGTTATTTTGACTGTATGCACACATGCACACATTGCTAAGTGAATTCATAAAAGAAATGGTCTTGAAAATCAAAGCATCTGATTCCCAGACTTTTTGAGAAAAAAAGAGCACCTTTAAGAATTAAAAAGGGCTAAACCTTGAAGGAAGAGAGCAGTTTATGCCATAAACAAGTGGGGAAGTGTGCGATTGGATTAGAGCCAAGCTTTTCCACTTCCATAGACTCGATTGCTATTGCCCAGATTTGGAGGGAGGAGAAAGAGACTGGACATAACCTAGGGGACACTGTGGCCCTTGACATAGGACAGAACCTATGGAGTCACCCTTGAGACTTTTGAAACAAAATGGTAATTTAGAGTGACTGCTGACTCCTCCTCCAAACCCAGGCCTGAATAACTTTCGAACTATAGGAAACACTTAGGGAGACAGAAGTTTGGGTCTTAGGGTGGAAGAAAAAAAAATTGGCAGGGCAGAAAAGGGCCAGGGACCACAAACAGAGCTGGGAAACACCTTGGTTATGCCCTTTTATCCTGATGGATCACTGCCCACCTCAAAGCTATTGTTGAACAGAGAAATTGTAGGACCAACCATGGGTGGCAAGAAAACATCAAGCCAGAGATGAACTCTTGCCAAGGAGCCTATTGCAAAGACTGCAGGTAGCTGTCTGGCTGGAGTATTCCTTTATGAACTCTCCACTCTGTGGCTTTAGCAAATATAATGGAGAATAGATTCTCCTGGGATAAGAGTAATGTCTGGGGCAGAGGTACTAAGAGGCTACCTGGGGGAAAAAGACAATACTGGAAGGGAAAGACAGGATTGAGCACAGATGGAAGAATGTGAGTCTATGAAACCTGAAATGAGCATGTTCTTAAATTTAATCCATTCCTGTGGCTGCAAACCCATTGTAAGTAGGATCTTTTGATGAGGCTACTTCAGATAAGGTGTGACCCACCTTAATCAGGATGGGTCTTAATCCTGTTACTGCACCCCTTTATAAGAGAAAGGCATAGAAGTAAGAAGCTGAAATGGAACCCAGAAGAAAAGGAAGAGACCAGGAGCTGCCACCATGTGCCTTGCCGTGTGACAAGCTAAAGACCAAGGGTCACCAGTCGGCCCTAGAATGCCAGTCTTAGGGAGAAAGCATCGACTTGATGGTGCCTTGATTTGGACATTTTTCTCAGCCTCAAAACTGTAAGCTAATAAATTCCCATTGTTTAAGTCAACCCACTTCATGGTATTTGCTGAAGCAGCCTAGGAAGCTAAAAGAAAGAACTAACAGTATAGGGGGTAAAATAAAAAAAAGAAGAAGAAGAAAATACACATTAGAGTAAAGACTAATAATATCAAAAACAGAGAAAATTCTAAAGCCTTCCAGGGAAAAATAAATTACCAAAGGAAGGAACATCAATCATGTGACCCACTCTCTTTTGAGGACCAACATGTATATAAAAATACTTAGGATCTTCGAAGTGTGGAAGTTAAAGAATTTTGCATTTAGAATGCTATACCCAGTGAAACTATCACTTAAATGTGAGAGGGGCAAGATAAGTATATGCTCAGGTATACTCAGTCTCAAATAATTTACCATTCAACGTCACACTTTAAAAATCCTCTTGAGTTACACACCCCAAAATGGTGACTTTTACTGTATGTAAATTAAAAATAAATTTTCAAGTCCTTTGGAGAAATCTTCCAACAAAAACAGTAATAAATTCAGAAGGAAGCAATAAGCTTTGGGGAAAAAAAACATGTAAATAACTTAAAACATTGTATTTTTGTCTGAGAAAACACTGACAAAAAATAAAAGTATATACCTAACATTTGAGAACTAAAATTTATTGGACAGCAAGATGGTGGTTTGAGCCAAGAGGGAGGCTTTTGCCTTGTTTTGAGAGACACCCAGTCTCTCCCTGAACAAGCATGGCCCATTCCAGCAGCAGGAAGGCAGAGGAAGCCTAGCTAATGGCTGCAAACCTGCTCACTGCCATCCAGTGAAGGCCTCTGAGGCACCACTGCCTGTTCATCATCCACTGATTGTCCAGCAGCAGGTGATCCATCCTTGACTCAAAAATCAGTTCAGCCCAATCATAAGTACTCTAATAGCCCAAAGCACTTATGAGCTATTCTCCAAGCAGAGAGATGATGTCAGTGATATGGAAACGAAAGCCCCAGCAAAAGAATTTGAGTGGAACTAAAAGTAAACAGTTGATGACTGCCACTCAATTCAGAATGATGGTGAAAATACAACCCCATTAGATTTGTCTTGTCATTGTGGTTGCTACCACGGAAGTACATTAGAATCATCTCTGAGTCACTTTGAAAATGCATATAAGTGGGAGACATCTTCAGCAATTCTGATTTGGGCAGCCTAGGATAGAGCAGTAATCCGTAATTTTAAACGTCGCCACAGGTGACACAGATATGTAAAACTAGTTGAGTACCATCATGCTGGTTTCTAACACAAAGCTTTGAGACAGCCATATTTATATACTATGGACTCATTTTATTATCTTCATGCCAACAAGGCACACCTCTTTCAACCTGTGTAAAATTCTTCTAAGTTATCCATTCATTCATTCATTCATTTATTCACTGAATCAATCAATCAAGATTTATTGAAGGCTCATCCAGTGGTAGGAGTTCCCTAGAATTACAAGGTAATAAGTGAAGCAGAAATAACTCCTGTCCTTACAAGTTAGAGACCAGATGCCTTTGCAGACTCTGAAGGAAAAGTGCACTTACCCTGCTTCCAATGTGGTTTAACCACGCGCTAGCAGGAGCCGAGACAACCACTGGGCAAATCGTGTGGCATTTTCAAGCCACTGGCTCTTCCAAGAGCTTGCCTCTAGGGATGCAAAGGAATTGAAGATTTACTTATGCATTAGTTCATCAAACATTTATTGAGCACCTAACACAGGACCAGGTACAGTACTAGGCCCTGGAGACACAGTGATTCACAGGAACACAGACCTGACCTTCAAGCATACTATCTAGAGTGTTGACATGTCAGAAATTTCCATTTCTGCCATATGGATAGATATATAGGAAAACTCTCCTGATATAGAATGTCTAAAAATGCTGATTAAAATATTTTAAAGTCCCATTAAATGCATAGCTGATCTGTCAAGATAGACAGGGAAAATTTCAGTGAGCAAAAATACCAATAAAGCATGAATCCAGGGAGAAAGCATATGGATACCCTGAGGGTATCTGCTAATCCCTGACCCCTGGATCCCAAGAGGAAAAGCCCAGATCAGGGGCTTGCATAAGGAAGGAAGGATATTATGGCATTAGAGAATGGTCTCACATGAGGCCAAGACCTGCAAAAGGCAACACCTTCAGGGAGGGAGATAAACTAAGGCAGAAACCACCTTTGTTGAAGGAGACAATGAAGACACTTGGCTGTCTCATCTTAGCTCTGGGAGAGTGGGAGAGGAGGAATTTCCCTGCGAAATTGTATTTACAAGCCTGCACTCACATGGGATACAGCCAGGATTTATACTATACATATGGGAAAACAAAGCTTAAAATTCAGTTTAAAATTATTATGTACTTTTGAGAAGCAAATCCTCTTTAGAGAAAAGCACCTTAGAGAAAACTTGTCCTCAAAAAATTCCCACAAATTGAGTTCCATAAAACATGTGCTTACAATAGAGAAAAAAAATTACCAAACATATGAGGAAACAAGACAAGACACCCATGAGTAAGAATGAGATGAAATAACCAACAACAGAATCAAACCCAGAAAGATTGCAGATATTAACACTACCAAATCCGCAGCTTAAAATAATGATGCTTCATATGGTTAAGGAAATAATGCAGCTGTCTGAAGTGTAACAAGGAGACAGGAGAATATGAAAGTGATGAGCTGTATTTGGAAAAGAACCAAATAGAGTTTATAGACATTTTTATAAAAATATGAAATTAGAAAGTCAACAAATGGATTAAGCAGCAGATTAGACACAACTGGGAAAACATTTACAAAAGTACTTTGTTGACTAAATATAAAGCACTCAACAGAAGTTAGAGGTTAGGAGAGCTATGCCTATAAAGATTGCTGCCCCTGACTACTGCCAGCAGAGAGTTAGAGAAGAGAGGAAGCCTGGAGATGAATATTCAAGCATCCTCTCAGGACGGAAATTCTCTCCTCAACCTCCTTCTCTTCAGAGAGGAGTGTGACCTCCAAGAGAGAAGGAATTCAGTGTGACTTGTTCACCAGTGGACCTCCAGCATTTGAAATAGTTCTTGGTGAATGTTTGTTAACTGGATCAATGACTGAATGAATGTTTATTAATAATATTTGGTAGCAATCCTGCATTGCTATTAGAGATTTTAGCCTAACTCTGGAACTACACATCTCTAAAACCATCTGGGGAAGAAATGAAAAATTCAGCCCATTAGAAAATATTTGTTGTGGCCAGTGTCAAATGTCCAGACTCCTCCATATAAAGAGAGGTTTGGATTGCTGTATGTCAATGGATGGTTGACAGCAGTTCTCCCTTCTCATCCTATTACATGATGCTGTACTGACAAACCCCAAGCAATACTTCACTTCCACAGTCTCTATTCCCTCCCCCACCTTCCCTGCACATTTTGATGTTTTGAATTTAAAACTTTAAGTGCCAGCCAATGGGGTTCTGATGGAGTCCTTAGAATTTAAAACTCATTTATCAATTCCAGCAGATTAGTCCAAACTTATCTTTAATGCATCATATCAGTTGAGAAGGAGGCAGTGGGGGGAGGGGGATACATAAAGACTCTGTCACTACTAAATCTCTGTGGGTCTGTGCCACATTGGTGCATCACGTAGGTACTCTTCCTATCCACAATGACTTGTTTTCTGGCCCTCAGGCAGATGTTACTAAATCACAACAAAATCAGCTGGACACTGAGCCATTTCATTTACAAAGCAATCTATAAATCCACAGATATGATGCCATCCCCACAGGATCAGCTTCAAACTTAGGCATTTCATCTTCCAGGCCATCTACAAGTTAATAAGGGGACAAACTGGCAGCTCCAAGCACATGTATCACTTGGGGCCTGGGTGCTGCTCCCTTGAAGCAGGGTCATTCTGCTCACAGGGCTGGAATAGGGTTTCTAAAATGGATGGAATCCCAGCAAAACAATATAATCACCAGTCTCTGCCAATCAGCTGTAATCTTTACACCCTGATAACCTCATTCAGTTAGAAAACTTGAAGTGATAACAAGAAGTCACATATGAATGACAAGCTTGTAACTAAGTTACTAAAAGGTTAGTATTGCTATGAGCTTTCATTCCCAGCTATAAACGCCAATGCAAGAAGCCTTATGCAATGTTTCACTCTTTTCTAGGTACTACAACTAGAAGAACACTGTCTGCTTCCTGCATGGACTGTTTTGGCAGAAAGAACAAGTATTCTAAAGACCAAGTGGTAATTCAGCAAAGACCTCTGAGAATTAAATAATTCCTGCAGAAAAGTTACTGTATTCTAATCCTTCATCGACCTATAGCACAGTTCCCTCAAGCAGTTTGAAATTTGGTGGCAAGTGAAGAGAAGCCTCAGGGCATTTGTACTCGGCTTGGAGACATTTTAATAATGATTATATGGACAAAGGCCATCCCAGTGAATGGAGAGAGTCTGCAGCTTCAGGCAGGATAACCCCATCCATCGTACCCATGGAATATAAGCCCCCTCTCACTTGGGGGTGGAGTGGACATCAGCATCCCAAACTCCTCAGGATTGGGGGAAGAGCTATGGACTAGAGGGGACTCACTGGTATTTGTTGTAGACATATTGTGATTCAAGTAATGGAAGAAATTACAACAGTGAGGTGGAGGTAGTGGCCACTGGACACTTTTGTGGCAGAGAAGGGAAAAGCAGTTGTAATACAGGGGCTTTTTCAGGACTTGGGAATTATCCTGAGTGACATTACAACAACAGATATAGGCCATTTTACATCAGCATATAACATGCAGAGCTGTGTGGGAGAGAGTGTGGTCTACAATGTGAACTATGGTCCATGCTTAGTGGCAAAGCCCCAGAATGTGTATATTCATTGTAGGTGATGTGCCACACTAATGAAAGAGGTTTATGTGGGAAGTTATGGGAGGTGTGGGAGGTGGGGAACATGGGAATCCCTGTAATTTTTGTGTAACATTTACCTAATCTAAGCATATTTTAAAATATATATATATATATAAATAAAGGAAAACAAATAATGATTATAGTCTCAAACCCTATGTGGACAAGTGCAGGAGAGAACCTGCTTGTGGACACTTCTCCAGCAATGGACCTCAGAAAATGCCTGCAAGCGTAGAAGTGAAATATTCCCTCTTGAAAGAAACAGATAAGTGTTGGAGGACAATCTCTCAACCAGCTTCTCGGTGTTAGATGTACAAAGCAAATAAGAAACCTAGTTTGCCAACAGAAATGTCCAAGCCTTTTTCATAGTTGATTGATATAAAGTTCCATCACATCTTATAAGAATGTGCTGTTTGAGATATTAATGACTCACAATGGTACACACAGGAAAAGAGGATATATTGGAGGCAAGTCTCACCAGAAGGTAAATCTGTGCAGCAAGCTCTTGAAATAAATGACTTGAAAGAGTTGAAAATTGCTTACTTGCCATATATATATATATATACAAACACACACACACATCCTGATAGAGGGAAATGTTTACTACTAGATTCTACTTTGCCTAAAATTATGCTGGAAAGAAATACATATATGTATGAGATGCATAAAGCCATATAAGAGAACACTTTAGTGTAGAGGTGAATATCAAGCATGACAAATTTTGCATCCCAAGTTTGCCAGAAAACAAATTATTATAGGCAGAATATACCATTAGGTTGTACAACATGGCAGAGATCCACAAAATTTTCTACAAATACCTTTGATAACGAAGGATTATTTCCCTCCCTGTCACCTCCTCAAACAATGTGATATGTTCACCGGAAGTGAAAGAGTGTTTTAAAATTCCTTAAGCCTACACTGGTGCCCTAGAGATTGGTATGGGGAAGATTCATTGTCTTAATGTGTGTAGAGAGTGCTGAGGGAAGGTGGAAAGGGAGCTATGGCTTGGGATTTGGCAGAATAACATAAAAAAATGGAAAATGTGGAAGAACTCCTGTCAATCATCTGTGTACTTGGTTATTCTAGAAGCACAAAACCTCCAGACATTTAGAAACATACATTTTTTGCATTATGAAGGCAAAAGATCCAACCCAAAATGGTTTATTTTCCTCACTACCCAGATGCTTTGAATAAACCTAGAATTAAGCTAAAGCCTCAAACTGCATTTCAAAATAATGTTCATAAGCATAATGTTTATAAAAATAAATAAATGCTCATTGATGTTCATTGAGGCATTATTCATAATTGCCAAAGATGGAAGCAACCCAAATGTCCATCAGTGGATGAATGCATAAGCAAAATGTGAATGTAAAAGAGAAAAATTTAGTTGTATATATGTTACTAGATTTTACATTTTTAAAAACAGCATAAGACTATAAAACACAAGCAGTGAATCTTCATGCAAATTATGGACTATAATTAGTAGTATAATTATAATAATACTTTTATCAATTATAACAAAGGTCACACTATTAATGTAAAGTGTCAATAATAGGGAAAACTGCGTGTGTGAAGGAGAGTATATGGGAATTCTGTATTTTCTGCACAATTTTTCTGTAAACCTACAACTTCTCTAATAAAAAATAAATTAACTTTCCTCAGAAAATTAAGTATAGAATTACCATCTGACCCAGGTCTCAAACAGATAAGCAGCATTATTCACAATTGCCAAAAGATGGAAGCAACCCAAGAGTCCATCAACAGACGGATGGATATTCAAAAGACATTATATACATACCACGGAACATTAGTCAGCCATAAAAAGGAATGAAGTTCTGATAGATGCTACCACATAGATGAACCTTGAAGATACCACATTGAATGAAATAAGCCAAACACAAAAAGATAAGTATCATATGATCTCACTGATATGAAATAATTAGAATAAGCAAACTCATAGAGCCAGAATCTAGGATATAGATTACCAGGGGACAGGGTGGGCATAGGGAATGAGAAGTTAGGCTTAAAATGTACAGGGTTCCTATTTGGAACAATGGAAATGTTTTGGTAATGGATGGTGGTGATGATAGCACAACAATTCAGTAATTAACAGAACTGAAATATATATCTGAATGTGGCTAAAAGGGGAAATGTTAGGTTATATAAATGGTAATAGAATAAATTTTTTAAAAAATCCATGAAACTGCATTACACAATGAACCCTATAAACTATGGACTATATAGTTAATAGTATAATTATAAAAATGTGCTGTCATCAATTGTAACAAATGCTCCACACAAATACAAGGTGTTAATAATAGGGTGGTGTATGGGAATCTTGTATTTTATGCATGATTTTTCTGTAAACACACAACTTCTCTATTAAAACAAATTAAAATTAATTTTTTTAAAAAATTTATGAATAAATAAAATTCTTCCTTCAATGTAATATTAAGTACCATCTCCTCTACAGAGTATTTACTTTTATAGCTATACTTCCTCTTCATACTGCACCCCCAATCATAGTCAGAAAATTTTTTACTGTTCTCCACATTAAATATTGTGTCAAAGGTCTAAGCCCATAGAAGTGAGTGATTTCTCTCTGCTTAGTATGTCCTTCACCTTTGAAGAGAGAAAAAGATGACTATTTTAGCATCATCTATAGTTTCATGCTTGAAACAGCACCTAAGGTATATTCATGAACCAGAAAAGGCATTATTACTGTTATACAATTCCATTTTGGCATCTACTCAGCCATGAAAGCAGTTTCATTTTAATGCAAAACGAGCCAGATGGCATATGCGCTGAATGGTTAAAACAAACACTCAGAGCTCAGTTCTCCTGCAAGCACTTTACTGGAGGCGAACATTTGATCATGTGGTTATATTATCTCCACGTGGTACCAAAAGAAATGCCAAAATCCTAAGTTAGGAGATGCTTTTGTTCCTGTTGTTTTGTTTTTATTTGTTTTGGCAAAGGAGGGTGTGAACGGGCAAGTTATTCAAAACCACCTGCTGATAATTGAACTGCCAATTGGTGATGATGCTCAAAGCCCGGCCCAAGTAGAACCAGAACCTCTAAAAAGCTCAATTTCGTATTAAAAAAAAAAAAATCCTTTGTCAGCTAATGCAGGTAGAATGGGCTAGAAAATACACATTAGATTGTCCAGGATGAAGAATGAGTTCTCTGGATTATTAATTTGAACCACACAGAATTTAATAGCAGGGAGAGTTTTCTTAATTCTGGTATTGAAAAAAAAGGGAAGATTCAAATATAGCTTCATTCAAAGGAAAATACAGGTTAAAAGAATGGTATTAGGATCTTTCTAGTAGGAACAGTATAATATGTGGGTCATATAGTATGTGAGAGAGATCGACCCTATATGTGATAAAATTCAAATAAAGTGAGCAAATATTGACCACCTGCTACCTTCCTAGGTGAGATGAGAGAAAGATGATCTCAAGTTGCTTATAACCTTAGTTGGAGGAAAGAAGGTTTAAATGCAAAAGCGGGGGAGGGGAGTAAAAACAGAATAACACATTGCCCAAGTATGAGATAATATGGGTGAGTTTCACAGCTCTGCCCTGATACACTGCCACAAGTCCCTATGGAGCTTTGAGGTGAAACTTGACTCTCTAGCGACCAGCCACCTTTTGCCAATCCTTGGGATAGGGTCACAGGGGATCTAGTTTCTGTCCTTGGGTTGAAGATTATCACCCTTTTGAGCTGAATTTACCTGTCCTGGCTTACCTGTCCTAATTCCATGTCCAATCTGCCCAACCTTCTCCCATTCACTCATAACACAAGTCTTATTTATACCTTCCCAGTTGCATATTCCTTGTAGAGGAATACTATTTCAGGTTGTCATTAGTTGTTTCCACACTGATAAAAAGAGAATTCAAGTACCTCCCTAAGAGTAAGGGAATAAGAGAGCCCATGAGGGACTTGGAGCTTGAAAGACGATCAGCAAGTAAAATGGGACCAAAATAAAGAGGGTGGTGTGGCTGAGAACAAACCTCACTCACTTCTTAGTTGACTGAAGTCTGTCTTCTACTCTGCCCTGGCAACTTATCAAGAACATGCTGAGTGATCACCAAGGAGAAAATGTTGTAGACCCAGATCCACAGGCTGAAAGGGACTTGGAGATGATCTGGGTATTTTAATTTGGCAGTGCCAAGCATAAATTGCTCAAAGACATGAGCTCAAGTCCCAAGCTAGTACTCTTCCTAATGTCGTATGATGCTTCCTGGGACAGGCCTGTGCTGAAAGCTGCAGATGCTGCCCTTCCCGATGGACGGAAGAAGGCAAACCTGGTTGCTCTGCTAAAAGATCATGGCGTATATTTTTCTAGCATTTTTAGTCCCACAATTGGCACATAGACTCTGCTGTCTCATTCTCTAATTTGACATGCCAATATCTCCTAAACTAGCTTGTAGCCTTTCAACAGGGCCAGGATCAGGCTGAGGCAAGATGGTGAAGCTTTGCATGACCCTGAGACCAAGTGTCTCCTTAAATTTTGCACCTTAGATGCTTCACTCCTTCACATTAGAGCTGGCCCTACATTTCAGGGTCAATTAATAATTTCAACCAATCTAAAAATTGTGACTTTGATGCATGATTTATGCATAGGTAGAGAGAATGGGGGAGTCCATCATTCAGATAATTAGACAAAACATGGACACATGCAAAATGTGTCTTTAATTGAATTCATCACTCTTTCCTGTATACTGACCATATTAGCAAAGACTATAACAAGAACTATGAAACAAATATAATTAACTTTAGTGTGTTCAAAGATTCCAAACCCAAAGTAATCACAACATCTCTAGCAGGCTTGCTTTTAAAATGCTTCCAAACTTCTATATCTTGCTTATGGGTTTAAATTTAATTTGAAACACAATTTGCCATCTAAATCATTGAAGAAATAATTGCCTTAAAATGAGGAAAACTGCTCAGCAATGTTGTCACATGACAAATGGAAGGGAGTAATAAGAAAGTGGGAGAACTGGCAGAAACAAGAAGGGCACATCTCACATGCAATCACTTGCTAGAAGATGCAGCTTTTGAGCTTTTGAAATATAGACTAGATTAGAATGTGGTTTCTCTTTTGGATAAGTAATGCTGTTTGAATTAGGACACTTAACTCTGCCAGCACCAGGGGCTGAGCTGTTCAATATTATACATCTCACGTGGCAATGCAATGATGCTGAGGCTGTTGGGTCTAATGCTTGGCAGAATAAGTACAGCCCATGTGACAGACAATTCGGAGTCTCTCAAGAGCCTGGATGAGAACGGCAAGGAGAAGCCAGTGGAGAGTGACAGTAAGAAGTCAGGACTCATTTTGTTGCAGTATTAGAAAGCCAAGGCAAATCAGCTTTACCATGGAAAGGAAGTTGGTTGGCTAGGGCAATCCAAGGTGCTGTTGAGTCATTTGTTATTTAGGCCTCAGAAACAGCCAGGACCAGGATCTCTCTCTCTCTCTCTCTCTTTCTCTCTCTCTCTCTCTCTCTCTGTCTCTCTCTCTCTGTCTCTCTCAATCTCTGCCCTCCCCCTCAATTTTTCTCTGTCCCTCTCTCTCTATCTCTCCCTCCACCCTCTTTCATTTTGGCTTCCTTTTATCCTACTTCAGACCAGCTTTCCTCAGGCTATTTTGTGTATCAGGATATTTTATGGCCTGCAGCTCCTGAGTGTTATTTACTCCTTCCAGTTTCTGCCACCAGAGAAGGACTAACTCTTCGTCTCAGTTTCAAAAAATAATATCCTGGGGAGAGTCTACAGTTAACCCAGCTTTGGTCAGATACCTGCTTCAGGTTAATCAAATGGGAGTGAGATCAGGGTCGGGTAGGAAAAAGACAGCCGTTAGATAACCACATGGAAAATGGAGGACAAAGCCAGGGGACAAGGGGAGGGAGTTGCTGGAAAGACAATTCTATAGCTTCATTCTAAATATCACCTTGTATCAAAGATTGTTTTACTTTTTAAAGAGAAAAACAACTGCAACCTATGTGTTGTTAAAGAGTAAGCATTTCCTTATTTTATACAGTTGAAAATTTAGAGGGCAGACAATGAGGACACTTGAAGAGCTTTCAGAGACAGCACAATTCAGCCATGTTTATATGACCTGCCCTTCTTGGCTTTGTGAGCCCAACTTTATCTTGTTAGGAGAGACTGGGAAAGACTGGGTCATTGGGCTACTCTGCTTCGCCTCAGATCCAGAAAAATGGTCTCGGAGAGCTGGTGTGCAGTCCCCTTGTTCACAACACCCTGCAGAGACACTCTCCAAGTCTTCCAATAGCCAGTGCAGGAAGCAGCATCGGGGCATTTCTCCCCCTTAGGAATGAGAGAGTAGAAGAGGCCTCTTGCTACAGATCTCAACATAATGAAATGCTCTAGAAAAATGCTCAGCAGTTGTTTCTCCCCTGCCCTGCAAGAGCATCTATCAGTCATCACTTTTCCTACAAAGTTGGAAGACAAAAGTTGGCTCTACTTTCCTGATTGTACTACTACTAATGATAATAATAAGACCGTCATAGCAGTATCAGCAAGTGTTATTATTGGTAAATAAATGCAGCTAACATCTATTGACTGCTCACAATACATAGGTAGAGCTCCAAAAGTTTTATGTACAGTCACTCCACTTTCCTTCCAAAACAATGAGGAGAATTCAGTTTTGAAATGAGGTACAAATTCTTAAGATTCTCAAAATATAGAAAAGCATATTTACTAAAATTCAGTCCAGAAATTAATCCAATAGTTAGACACATGCTCAATGTTTCAAATCAAGCATGTATGCAACAGAGACTCCCTCCTCCAGACAGCTCCCCACAGAAACGATTTTGTCATATGTTGGCAGAAGAAAGGGTTAAAGTGTTTCTTTTCTCCCTCAGAAACTCTAGGGATTTCCTATGTGGTAAATGATACTTGAGGGTTAGCAACCTATTGTGTGACTGAACAAATTCATCAATTTATTCCTGACAAATGGACAAGACTGTAGGTAATATCACACTAAAAAAGAAAAACTTCTAAGATTCCCTACAGAATCCATTTTCTGTAAAGAGCCTGAGTTCTCATTCCATTCCCTTTTCAATTTGAAAAGTGGGTTTTGCCCTTTTGGGTCCTTTAAGGATTTAAAAAGTTAATTCAACAATATTTATTTTGTACCCATAAGGGCATAATCCTGGAATGACTCAACAAAATAAAAGCACTTGGCTATGCTTTGCCTGTAGCTCTTAAGATATTTTTTTTTCTCCTGAATTAATAAAACATACAAAATTCAGATGACAGCATATGGTGCCTTCCATGGAAACATTTCCTTTAAATTATTGAGAATTGTGCAATCTGATTCCAGCGTAATAAACACATGAAAAGTGCCTCTTACATTATAAATGTGTATCTAGGCAGATTAAGTATTTTCATATACTTTACTGATTTTCCCCAAAACCTTCAGGAGTTAGAATAAATGTTTATGTTTGTTCAAAGAATATGATGCATGCTATTTATCTTTGATTAAGCACCCACTTAAATATTATTAAATATCAAGGGAATTGACAATGTATATCCAGTTACAGAAAACAGCCCAGCCCCGATACATTCTACTGCCATTGCATATCTACAAAACGTATTAATCAAGCAATCCATTAAGTAATCATCCCCCAAATTTCAAGAAGGACTCACACATGGGAAACAGTGGGCATGTAAATTATATAAACCTTCTGGGGGACAGTTTGAAACTATTCATTAACGTCCTTAAAGTTGTTCACAACTTTTTTTTTCATTTATTATTTTTTTAAATTTATTGAAGTATATCACTCATACATAAACATACATAAACAATGAGTGTATAGTAATAGTTGTGAACTTGCAAAACAAACATACATAACATCATACAAGGCTCTCATACCTCATTCTACCACCTTGCATTGTGAAACATTTTTAACTAATGATTCAAGAGCATCCTCAAAATATTACTACTAACCAATACATTTGGTGTATTTTTCCCCCAACCCACCCAATTAGTATTATTTTTATATAATTTATACATGAACATGCATAAACAATAAGTGTATAGTAAAAGTTGTGAACTTACAAAGCAAACATGCATAACATCATACAGGGGACCCATACATCAACCCTCCACCAACACCTTGCATTGTTGTGAGACATTTGTTACAAATTATGAAAGAATATTATCAAAATCTTATTACTAACTATAGTCCATATCTTATATTTGTTATATTTTTACCCCAACCCACCCTATTATTATTTTTTAAAATATATTTTTATTACAGAAGTTGTGAACTTACAAAACAATCATGCACATGTGCAGAATTCCCATACAACAACCCTCTATCAACACACCACACTGTGGTGGAACATTTGTTATAAATTGTGAGATAATATCATCACGCTATTACCACTAACCATGGCCCATAGCGTACATCTGGCACACTTTTTCCATACTCCCCCATTATCAACACAGTACTTTTTTGGCAGAGATGCATGAATATTACGGTATTACTGTTAACCACAGTCCATAGGTCACTCCAGTTGTAGTTTTCCCATGCTTCTCCACATTCCCACCACCATGCAATAGTGATGTACATCTGCTCTAACTCACAGAAGGACACTCTTGCATCTGTACCATCAACCACAATTCTCATCCACCTCTGGGTTTACTGTGTTATTCAGTCCCTAGATTATTCTCTAGCTTTCTTTCAACTGACATTTACATCCCTAGACTACCATTTCCAGCCACATTCCCATTTAAAAAACAGCTGTTACTCACTATAATATGTTATCATCAACTCTATACATTTCCATACTTTCACAGTAAAGTTAATTAAAACTTCTACATACATTAAGTATCAGTAGTTCATCTCAGTCCTCCTCTTATCTCCTTGAAGAATCCACCACCTAATACCAGGGGTTGAAGATGTTTTCCTGCATTTTCTTCTAGAAGCTTTATGGTTCTTGCTTTTATATTTAGGTTTTTTATCCATTTTGATTTAAATTTTGTATAAGTGTGAAATAGGGGTCCTCTTTCTTTCTTTTGGCTATAAATATCCAGTTCTCCCAGCACCATTTGTTGAATGGACTATTCTGCCCCAGCTGGGTAGGTTTGACAGGCTTGTCAAAAATCACTTGACCACAGATGTAAGAGTCTGTTTCTGAACCATCAGTTCGGTTCCATTGGTCTATGTATCTGTCTTTATGCTGGTACCATGCTGTTTTGATGACTGTAGCTAGGTAATATGATTTAAAGTCCAGAAGTGAGAGTTCTCCAGCTTTGCTTTTCCTTTATAAGATGTTTGTGGCTGTTCGGGAACACTTACCCTTCCAAATAAATTTGAAAATAGTGTTTTCCATTTATTTAAAAAATGCTAGTGGATTTGAATTGAATCTGTATATCAATTTGGGTAGAATTGACATCTTAATGATATCTAGTCTTCCAATCCGTGAGCATGGAATCTTCTTCAAATTATTTAGGTCTTTTTAAATTTCTTTTAACAGCGCATTGTAGTTTTCTGAATACAAGTGCTTTATATCCTGGGTTAAGTTTATTCCTAAATATTTGATTCTTTTAGTCACTGTTGTAAATGGAATTTTTTTTCTGACTTCTTCCTCAAATTGCACATTACTAGTGTTTTTTAGTCTCTTTCATCTAAGTATGGCTACTTCAGGTTTTATTGTTGTTGTTGTTACTGAAATGGAATATCTTTTTCCAGCCTTTCACTTCCAATCTATTGGTGTTCTTGGGTCTAAGCTGAGTTTCTTGCTCACAGCAAATAGGTGTCTCATATTTTCTTATCCATTCTGCCAGTCTGTGTCTTTTGATTGTGGAGTTTAATCCATTAACATTCAATGTTATTACTGTAAAGGCAGTTCTCATTTCACTCGTTTTGACCTTTGGGTTTTATTTGTCATATTTTATTTTTACCACTCTTTTGAGACTTTTAGTTACTTGTACTGGTATAATTTTCATTTCTAGACTATCTTCCAAGACTCTCTCTCCTGTTTTTCCTTTTCAGAGTGTAGCACAACCTTTAGTTTAATTTCCTGCAAAGCCAGTCTCTTGGTTACAAACTCTCTCAGTTTATGTTTATCTGTGAATATTCTAAACTCACTCTTATTTTTGAAAGACAATCTTTCCAGATATAAGATTCTTGGCTAGAAGTTTTTCTATTGCAGTATCTTAAATATATCATACCACTGTCTTCTTGCCTCCATAGTTTCTGATGAGAAATCAGGATTTAATCTTATTGGGTATCCTTTATATGTTATGTATTTTTTCTTGCTGCTCTCAGAATTCACTCTTTGTCTTTGGCATTTGATATTCTGATTAGTATGTTTCTTGGAATTGGTCTATTCAGATTTACTCAGATGAGAGTATGGTGTGCTTCTTGGACTTGTATATCTATGTCCTTCAATAGGGTTGGGACATTTTTTACCATTATTTCTTCAAATATTCCTTCTGTCCCTTTTTTCTTCTCTTCTCCTTCTGGGACAACCATGACATGTATGTTTGCATGTCTCTTACAGTCATTTAGTTCCCTGAGAGCTTGTTCAATTTTTTCCATTCTTTTCTTCCTCTGTATGTTCACTTTCAGAGGGCATTTCTTCAAGCTCATCAATCCTTTATTCTACCTCCTCAAATCTGCTGTTATATGATTCCAATGTATTTTTTATTTCATTTATTGTATCTTTCATTCCCATAAGATCTGCTATTTTTCTATGTATGCTTTCAAATTCTTTGTGCTCATCCAATGTCTTCTTAATATCCTTAATCTCTATAGCCACCATATTGAATTTATTAAGAAGATTTGTTTGAACATCTATGATTAGTTGTCTCAATTTCCTTTATGTCATCTGGAGGCTTGTCTTGTTCCTTTAACTGGGCCATATCTGCCTGTTTCTTGGTACGGATTGTAATTTTTTGTTGGTGTCCTGGCATCTGGTTTGCTAGATATATTTATTCTGGGTGCAGTTTCTCTCTTTAGTTTAGGGCTTTCTTGCCCTTTCTCCCTTGCTGGTTGTGTAGTAGGAGCCAAGGGTGTAGTTGGTGCTGTAAGCTGTGGAGGCTCAAGCTGCCCTCATTGCTCCAGGGACCGATGAAGCCACAGAGCCACAACCATGTGTAATAATACAAGTCATGCAGGCCTAAACTGTGGTTGCCCAGAGAGACTGATGAAGCTTCATGCCCCTTCCTCCCCTGCCTGGTCTATTCAGACTGGGTCCAAATGGCTGCATTTGTCCCAGTAGACTTCTGACTTTTGAGTGTGCCAGCCAAATATACCGGCAGTTACCCGGAGAGGTTGGTGCAGGTCCTGCCAGCTTCCTCCCTGCCAGAGTTGGGGCTGATGCCTAGGCTAGGGCTGCAGTCCGATCTGGGTGGAAAGAAGCTGGTCCCTACCAGCACTGTGATTTTCAGTCTGCCTTGCTTCCCCTCATGCGGGGGGGCAGAGTTAAAATGACAGCTACCGGCCTCTTTCTGACTAAGACAGGTACAAACTTTAGCTGTTCTTAGGATTATACTTTAGCCACTGAATTTACTTATCAGTAGCTCCAGTTGGTGCCAAATCGTCTCTTCCTCCCCTGTTTTTGGGAAGTGGAACTTCCAATTCCAGCCATGGAATAGCTCCCATGGATGCTTGTGCTTCCAGTGGAGGATGGGCGCCAGCCTCCGTGGCATAGAGGGCTCTACTTACAAATCTTCTCTGCAGATGGGCAATCTCCTTCCATCCTTTCAAGGATGTTGCAGGATGCACTTCTGCTCTCCTGGAGCCCCCAAACAGGTGCTTTAGATATCTCTCGGTGATTATTAACTGCCCTGTAGCACAAGCTGACTCTAGGAGTTCCTTACTCTGCAGCCATCTTGCTGGTTGTCCTGTTCACAACTTTTTGACCCAGAAATTCTACTGCTAAGAATTGATCCTAAGGAAGCAAATACATATACAAAATATTTTAATGTTTATAACAATATTTTTATAGCAGTGTAGCTGGCATGCTCCAGTCTGTGATTTTACAATACACAAATTGTGATTGCCATTTTACCCTCAGTTGCCCATGCTGGAAGTAAGCTGACCTCAGAATGTCTTTCAGTTCTTTTTGAGAAAAAAATACTTAATGACCAGAAAGAATATTCTCATATACTTTTAAGAAAAATGCAGATTATAAAACCCTTTGTATGTATAGAATAATGCCAATTGCATTCAATGATTAGGGACAAAAGCAAAACTACATATTCACAAAATTGTGAATAGTAGTTATCACAAGGCTGCAAGTGATTATTTTCTTTCTTATACTTATTCTGAAATTTCCAAATTTTCAACAAAAAATTATTTTAAAAAGAAATACAGTACAAATTATAAAAGCAATCAAGGCAATAAAAAATGGATGCTGTAAAGCCTCCCCCTATGACCTCTTTCCAGAATAATCTTGCTTCTGAGGGCATGACTTTCTGCTTCCTTAAGAAAGCTCTGACACCAGATTCTTAGCCTGTGCAAAATCCTCTTGGTTGTAATATTATACACATCCCACATACATCACATATAAAATGCCACACATCCCACATGCCTCACTCCTACTTATTCATTTTATGAATGAAAACATAGATGAGATCACTGGCAAAGTCACACAGGTACATCATCTCAGGTGAAATCTGGATTTGTATCACTCAGGATTTGTATCATTTAGTAACTGCCTTGTTCATTCAGGAGTTTGAACCTGCAGATGCCATTTCTCTCCAAGCAGTAGCTCAAACTGAATTTGTATTAGCTTTTTCAATAACATCACCTTGCCCCTCAAATCATGTTCAGATCACTTAACAAGGCCTTTCATCTTCTATGCTCTGTACTCAAGAACAGTTTCCAGCCATATTGCTTTCTATTTCCAGATATATAATTGCCTGTTTACCCAAATATTTTTATTCACCACAATTTAAACACTGTGCTTTTCAATTTTCATGCATTTGCTTACACTACTTAAAATTCCCTCATCCATTCAGATTGTGTCTACCCATCAAATATGTCTCACATTTCCCTGAATCTACATCAGACCCAACTAGCCTAATATATTTCCTGGTTCTGGCCTGGGCCAGGTGGGGAGAGGAGAGGCAATAGACTGCCTAAATTCTTTCAAAACTTTTCAAGTTTTAAAATATGTTTCTTCACTTGCTAGAAAAGCAATACCTGCATAACACAGCTGGCATTCTCTTAATAAAATCTTAAAAAGCTTTACATGTCAACTATGCTACACCATCAACAAATTCCAAGACAGAAAACATAAGGTTTGAGAAGGATACATGGGCAAGTAAATTCTCATATCTATTTACTAACAGAGCATTCATGTATATTTTCTTGGGCTGCATCCATCATTGGAACAATGGCTTTCATACCACTTTGACAGGGCAATTTCTTCAACTTGGAAAAAAAAAAGGAAACTAAAATATCATGGATCCCTTTGATTTGATTCATTTTTTCTTTTATATTAGTTTATTAGATCATATGTGTTTTAAGAGCTGCCAAAATATAATAGCATAAAAATGCAAATAAGACTATCAGAGAAAGGCAGGTTGTGGCCAGATGATAAGTGACTTTTATGTCAGGCTATGAAGTTGACAATATATCTTGTAGGCAAAGTGGGGATCCTCATGAGTACCCCATGTCAGGGAAAGACATGATCAGATTTGTTTTTCAGAAAGTGACCTGATAGAAGGAGGGAAGGTGGACTCATGTTGAGGTATAGAGAGCTATGGCAACAATCAGACAAATAGTAAATTGAGGTATTGTGGGTTTGGGGCAGAAAGGAGACACAGAGACTTGAGGTCAGATTGTAAAGTGTTTTTGAAAGGTAACATATTGATTGTTTGAATCTAGGGAGTGATGTCCTGTGTATATTGCAGGCTTTTAAGGAGTCTTGCTGACAACAAACATTTATTACAACTTTTAGTGTTGTGTGCCCGTTACGATTTATGGAAAACAGTAGATGCAGACCACAGAAAGCTCAGTTCTAATGCCAAGAGAGAAAGTGAACACTCCAAATGGTTCCCTTGACTCTAAACCTGAGCATCAGTGAGCTTGAAATGAAGAAAAAGATTTTCTTTCTCAAATCTTTTTGAGAAAGAAAATTTTGAAAACAAAAATTATTTCCTAAAGCAATCAATATCAGTACACACAAAAAAAGAAGGCTCTAAAGAGCAGAGGGTTATGTAGCCAGTTAAGTCCAAATGCTGAATGTTGAGTTGCTAAAATAGATGAGTGTTGCTGTAGTTTATTTTAAAATGAAGCTTTCAGAGTACTTGTCAGTTCCTCCAATAGCAGTTTATCACAACAGAGGCTGACAGATCACACTGTATTTTTAATATTAACTGAGCTGCAGCTCCAGGCTCAGGTGCTGTAAAGAGTCCAGAGTCCATGGATGTTGCAAACAGGTTCAGCCACCCAGGTGCTCTCAATCCCCAAGATTAAATCCCAGGCCCTCAACTCATTCTCATGATGTGCAGAGGAGAGGAGAAATCACCAATACTGGTTTCTTGGTAAGCTGCATTCTGCAAAAGCAAGATGGTTATCTTCAAAAATTGAAGGCTGGACACTTTAATTTTCTACCATCTGCTATCCTACGCACACTGTGGCAAAGCCAAATATGAAGACAAGGTACTAGGGCTTCTAATATGTCATTTCTTGGGACATTTTTTGGAATACATATCTGGAGAAAATAAACTGTTTGCAACAGGGTAATTCAGTTATATGATGCAGTCATGCCAAATTCCATTTTAAGTGACAGGGCATCATTAGAGAGTAACCACATGATATGGATATGGACTGGCACAGAATCTCGTGAGCAGATGCACTACTTCATCTGAGCTGTGACATCATGAATCAGAGTAGACAAAAATGAAGATGAGTCATGTTTTAAGAGTAGAAACTCCATGCTGAGTGTGACAGTTTGAAATTCTTTTATGAATCCCAAAAAAGAGAAAGATCATATTTTTGAATGAACCCATTCCTGTGGGTGTGAGAGTCTTTTGAATGGATTACATCAGGAGTGAGGTGAGGCTCAAGTTGAATCTCTGCCCTCTTGCTGGGTCTGATATAAACAGAGACACAGAGAGACACACAGATAAAGGAAGCCGCCATATCTGATCCTGCAATGTAAAAGAAAGGACTCTAGTTTTGCCCACAGCTGAACTGCAAGGAGAAAAGCCCCCAAGAGGCTCAAAGAGCTGAGGCCCAGGGAGAGATTATCTACATGCCTGATGGCTTGCAGCTGAACTTGGGAAGAAAGTGCTAGAGGATGCCTGGAAAGAGACCAGCTCTATGCCTGGTTGCCCACAGCTGAGCTCCGGGAGACAGTAGATTCTGGAGGGGAAGGCAGAGATTGGCAGCCATGTTCACCACACGGCAGGATGCTAGGATCAACAGCAGCTAACTTTGGTGAGAAAGCATCTCTGGTGGTGCCTTGATTTGGACATTTCACCGCCTTGGAACTGTAAGCTTTAACCCTCAATAAATTTGCCATTATAAAAGCCAACCCATTTCTGGTACTTTGCATTGGCAGCCCCTTGGCAAACTAAAACACTGAGGAAGAGTCAGGCTTTGCTCAGGTAAGCTGACAATTTCTGCAGAACAGGATAGGGCAGTCAAAGTTTCCACTATATGGGAATTTTTGGTGAAATAAATAAAATACCTAAAACAATAACCAAGTTTAAATTAGATCTAGAGATGCAGGGAAAATAGAAAGTTCAAAATTAGGCAAGATATAGAGGAATTTAAATGTTTATCTAAAAATGTGTAAGCCTGGTACTTTGGGTCACATACATACACACACACACACACACACACACACACACGCACAATAAGTGAGGACTACTCGAGGCTTGAACTAGAGCTAGAAAAATAACCGCCTCAATGTTATTGTACCTCCAATTATTTAAGGAGGAAATTCTATGCATGTAGCTTCTTGGTGAGCAGCAAGATGCAGTAGAATAAACATAGTTTAAGAGGAAGATGTGGGTTCAAATCCTGCCTCAACTGCTTTGTAGCAGTGTAACTTTTCTGACTGTGAATTTTGAATAACTATACTGCTTTCATTGACTGGAATAAAGGAAGCAGGTGAAAAACACCTGACGAAATTCGTGTTAATTCACATCTCTCTTCCTCCTTTTCCCTCTGAAGTCAAGGCTCTTTCAGGCTCCAGAGGGATCAGTTATGGCAGTGGTTGGTAGTTATGAACAAGGCTGGGAGTTTTGAGGCATCCCACATGATTTCTCACTCATTTCATTCAGGCCACCTTCATTGCAGCTTCCTTCCGTTTTCTCACACTTTAGAAATGAATTTGTGCCTCAGCCTGGAATACAAATTGCTTGAGTCATGCTTATGTCCAGGTCCTGACAGCTAAGATAAAAGTTTCTTGGAGACAGGGGGTGTGTTCAGTCAACAGCAAAGAAAATATAACTCCTTCAATTGGCTTAATTAATTTTCTAAAAATTGTTGAAAAGATTACCTCCTCTGTGTCAGTTTTTAAGGTTTTTGATGAAACAAAAACCTTGCACGAGTCCCATAATTCATGCTTGCACAGAAGAGATCTAGCGTATTTCCTGAGCATATCCTTTGACTGTTGAGTTTTACATGATTACATAAATGTATCCAGAATGAAAGAAATACCAAGTACAGACTCCTCACAGAGAAAGTTCTTTTCACTTCTGCAGTTTGCACTCACAATATGATATTAAGGTTGGTGTGCCTGATTGCTAGGTATGGAAACACCCACACTCGTGACAGGGCACAAAGCAAGACTATCTCTTTGGCCAGCTTTCTCCACTCACAAATTCCTGACACCTGACCGTGCCAGAGCTGTTTGCTCTAGAGTTCGTTAAGGACCCTTCACCAAAACACTGCTCAGATCTCCACTTTTACAGGAGGAAGCGTACAGAATGAGCTGCTCTTGACCTCAGCTAACTCGTTAAGGGTTGTTTTGTGCTATCTGGAACCCACTAGTTAAATATTCGATCCCTGATTATACAGGAGAAAAGCAAAAGAAATTTTTCCATTTCTTGGCCACAAGATAATATAACAATGAATTAATAGACCCTGTTAGATAAGTGTGTACATAGTGAGTATAATTGTCCTTTGCCTCAAGATGACTTCTTCCTACATTTTGAGTATTGGCATAGAATGAGAGAGTACACTTGTGATTTGTGTTCATGGCACTGATAAGGGTATAACATGTCAGGCAAGGAGACACATGTATGTTCAGATTTTAAAATATAAGGCAGGAATGTTCTGTCCAGGAGGAGAAGCACAGGCAGGTGGGTATGAAGAAAGAGAGAACGGTATCTGAGACACAGTGAGTGCTCAGCAAAGGTTACCTGTTTTTGTTAATGCCATGTTCTTTGTTGGGTTATCATCATTACTAAGGGTAAAAATTGGACACAGTAAATAAATGGAAGGCAAAACAAAATAGATAAAAGAGAAGAAAAATAGACAAATGTAAGGAGCGATTTTAGAAAATTAGAAAAAGCAAGAGGAGAAGGAAAAAAGAAAAGAGAACATAGAGAACTAGAATTAGGTAATTAGGAATGCTTTGGAACTTTATTAGATAGGTAAATATAGAGCAACATCAAGCATAAAACCCTGAGTGCTGTAAAAGAACATTCACTGCGTAAAGAAGAGGTTACTTTTTTTCTAAAGGGACAACAGAAGTTTCACAGGGTGTGTAAATATTCAGTCTATCATCCTGAAGGGACCTCTCCCAGGGCCTGTTTCTCATTTTGTCTGAGCAGTGCAGAACACATTTAAGTGCAGAACTTCAAGTATATTGACTGTTAAAGAAGAACCTCACTTTGGAAGCTCTTCGGGGGCTACGGCAAGATGAGAAAAAGCAGCTGGGTGCCCTTCATCTTCTTCGGAACACTCCTCTCTTCATTCATTCTCACTGACACACAGTGCCCATTTTTCAGATGCTACCGTCTCATATCAGTGGCAGTTGATGAACAGCACAGGATCAAATACTTTAAAACAGCAGCCTTTTCTAAGGCATTTGTTGAAATTCTAAGCATGAAGATTTTCAAGAACAACTTAGGCTTCTCAGAATTTATTAATGTTTTTAATTATAATTCTATTATAACAAAAAAGTGTTACTAAATGTATGATATTGAGCCTTTGCATTCTTTATTTAGCTGATTTCCAGATCAACCCTCTGTTTTCTCTTACCAAACACCTCGGTCCCACTGCCATGTCATATCAGACCTTGACTTCATTGAGGCCATGCTGACATATATTTGAAATTCATCCAGTCATGGAGCATCACAAGTGCCTTCCTGCTCAAACTGCCTGCCCACCCCCACCCTGCCATGAACTGTTTTTCAGTTTCAAGGTTATTGTCAGCCAGTGTGCTGCTTACTCAGTAAGTTAGTTCTTTATCATACATGAATCAATTCAACCCCATAAACATAGAAGAAGGCCCATGTTTACTCATCTGATGGCTTCTAGTGAGAAAATGTGCTCACATCACTGGAAGACTGCCACACTAGCCACAATTCAGGCCCTGGTTATGCATGAGGATAAAGCCATCCCTGCACCTTCAAGAGCCACCGTGTGTTTTGTGAATAAAGCCCACTGACTCACAAAATCTTTATTATTGATGTTGCTGACTGTGCTTGGGCGCTAGACTGTAGGCTTTTCATGCAGTATCTATTTTATTCCCAGAAATAACCTGACAAAGCAGGTGCCACCACCAGGCACCATTCTCTATTGTTTAGAGAATGAAGTCACCCCCCAAGTCCATATACGCAGTGTCAAAGTCAAATTTGAATCCACTTCTTTTTGATCCTAGAGCTATGCTGGGAAATGTTCTTCACTAATTTTAGTGCATGTAACAAATCAGCAGTAGGTCTTGCTAAAGATACAGATTCCCGTTCACAGAGATTCTGATCCTGATTCATATAGTCTGGCATAGGGCGCAGGATTCCACATTTTAAGAAGCGCTCCCTCCCCAGGTGATTCTAATGTAGGTGCTCTACAGCTCACACTTACAGAGGCACTGGAATCCTCTGCAAGATTTCTCTGGATCTTCTATGTGACCTGTTGCATATTCCAAAGATAGTAACAACAATATCAACCAAACACGCTCCTCCTTTGTCACATCCCCATCAAGAGATGGAATTATTTCTCCATCCTCTTGAATCTGGCTTATGGTATGAAGGCTTAACTGAACAGAAATTGCAGAACTGGAGCTGTTCCAGTTGTGGGCATAACCCTTAATTAGCCTGGAATCATTTGTTTCCTCAGTCTTCTAAACAAAGGTACTACTCTGACACCACCATGCTGTGAGAAGCTCAAACCATGCGGAAAGACCTTGAAGGATGAAGCACTAAGCGGAGAAAGAGAGAACTTGGAAGTGGATCCTCCAGGCTCAGACAACCCAGTGGATGCCCCCTGGAGCATCCAGGAGAGTTCTGCCTGAATTCCTGATCCAGACTTAGGAGTAAAGTAAATGGTTATTAAAAGTCCTAAGTTTCAGGGTAGTTTGTTACAGACTAATAGATAAATGAAATATACAACCACACATAATTATTATATATATTACACTGAATACACATATATTACTGAAAGCAAAATGAAAAATTGAAACCTTTATGTAGAAAACCAAAAATCAAGATAATTGCATAAAAATTTTTTTTTTGTGATTATCTGGGAATTTCCTTGAATATCTCATTTTCACCCTGAATGTGTAAATATAGCCTTACAATTCTGGTTTGGTGGTCAAAATTTTGTTAATGTTTATGTATTGGAAACTACAAAATATTTTGTGTTCTGAAGTTCTTGATACATTTCCTTTAATTCTACATTTCCCCTTAACTTAAAAGCAACTCCAAAACTGTGATGTCATCTACAAAAGAAATGTGATGTGAAGCACACACAAAGATCTGCATTCCATTTTTCCACCTGATTCATTTGTTCACAGATAAAAGTCAGCCTGGGTTAGTAAGTGGATTTGTATGTGTTCTTCCCCTAGAGAGCCCAGTGGGAACAGAAAGGCTTCATTATCATAAGTTCCCAGATGAACACAAATCCAGGGTGAAATTCAACAAACTTTTAACTTGCATAAGCAATTGTTAAGTTTTCAACATCAATCCATCTCTTACCTGGAAATGTAATGGCATTTTATCCTTTTAACCTCATGCCTAGGCACTCTGCACAGAAAATCCTGCTTTGATCATCAACATAGATGCACATACCAACTCACTGAGTAACTGTACTCGTCGCCATCTGCTAGGGAGGCACAGTGCCTTATACAGGGGCCTCGTCAGGACTTTTGAGGCATGACAGTCCATCGAAGATGGGATCAAACATAAACCATGCTGACTGCAACAATTCTGCCCAGGCAGACTTTCTGTTTAGCTCAAGGCAAAATGTTTCAATAGACGATATTATGGCTGTTGTGTGGAGATAATCAATTACAAAGGCTTGATGGAAGTTCTAACTTCTGCACATGCTCACCCTGCAGGGATGTCCTCCCTCTTCACCCTCAGGGGTCACTTGATCATCTGCAACTGAAACACTTACGTCTTGCCTTCAACCTCATCCTAACCCACAACTGCTTCCTCCTGGGCTTTCTTTACTTTGTTTTTACCTGAATTTTCCCCAGGATTTGTGCTCAACACACCCCACATTCCTCAGCCCTTCAGCTCTGTCTCTGTCCTACTCTCTCACCCGTTTCATGGTTTAGCTGGTCACGTCTCTCCAGCAATGCAGTCATTCCATTAATTCAATCTCCTTTCCCTAACTGTCTGGGGACATCTCCACCTGAATGGGCACAAGCTCCTCAATCTTAGCGCATCCTAAATTGGACTCAGCGTCTCCAGTTCACCATTCCCCACTTTGATGAGCAGCGACAACGCTTCTCTCTAAAACTTCAAACCTTTGTCAAGTCCTGACATAATTTCTTACCATTTGTTACTTCTGGTTGGAGTGCTCATTCTCTCTCACTTCAACTATCAAAAAAGCTTTTTGGACCTCTAAACATGACCCTAAATAATAATGGTTAACATTTACTAAGTGTTTGCCATTATCAAGCACTGTCCAGGCTTCTTACATGTATAATTCATTTAATCCTTGCTAGATGCTTTTATGATCCCCCATTTTATAGATAAGGAAATTGAAGCATAGCGATTAAGTATGTTGCCCAATATCACAACAAATATGTCAGAACCAGAACATGAATCCAGGCTGTCTGACTCCAGTGGCCAAGCTTTTAACCACTCCACAGCACTGCTTGATCCTGTCCTCCATCTGCTCACAGTGGCAGCCAATAGCTCAGACTTCCCTGAAGGGCTTTCAGAGCCCTTTTTGGACAGAACCCCTATCTACTGCTCTCTTTCGTCTTGAGCTTTACCTTTGACTGGTTTTGCTTTTCAAGTGCAGATCTACTCAGGATTCTAATATTCCAAGACACCCCTCTAAATTCCTGTCTCACTTCTCTCTTTCGCACGCTGTGACAGAAGAGTAAATAGCACTGCCGTCTCCCTCTTTCCACTAACCACTCCCCCATTCTCCCTTGTAACCAGGCTTCCATCTTTCTACTGAAACCGCCTTTTCAGAATCACCAAGGCTTCTCTAACTGCCTGAGGCTGTGAAATGAGTTCCAGATAAGTCCCTCTTTAGCTATGTGACATCAGCTCAACTTCTCTGAGCTGCTGATTGTTCCCCTTTCCATCTGTTCCCTTTGAAGAATATCTACTTTCCCTTCTGCTATGGTCAAGCTGCCCCCACAACAGCTACCCTCATCTATACCTCTTTTCTCTAGATAGCACCCTGAGCCCCAGGACTTGGCCTCTCCTTCTCCCCTTCCACCCATCCCATGCTTAGCCACATACTACTTGCATGAACTTTGGCATTTAACAAGCTGTCTGCACAATGGATCCTCATTTTTAATATATATGTAAAAATACTCATCCTCATACTTCACCATTTTTAATAAGGATTAATTAATGTTATATGTGGTGTCATATTAAAAACTCTGAAGAGCCATTCACATATTGGTTGTGGTTGCTGTACTATGTTTTGTATGTGTGTGTGTGTGTGTGTGTGTGTGTATAATTATAATTTTGAAATGAACTCGAATTTACAGAAAAGTTGCAAGGACAGTACAAAGAATATTTTTTTCTGAATCGTTTGAGAACATGATGCCAACCTTATGCCACAATCACCTCTAAAGCTTTATTATATATTTCTTACAAACAAGGGCATTTTCCAACATAACAACACAAGCAACAAAAACAGAAAATTATCACTGATACATTACTACCATCTAATCTTCAGAGCCCATTCAAGAGTTGCTGGATGTCCCAATAATGCCCTTTATAGCAAAAGAATCCATGTCAGAATCACATAATACATTTAGTTGTCATATCTCCTTCACTCTGAAACAGTTCCTCAGTCTTTCTTCCACTTATATGGCATTTACACATTTGAAGCACACATTAAAGGGCAGTTATTTTGTGAAATGCCTATCAATTTCAGTTCATTGGTTTTTCTCCCCCATGATCAGATTCAGGTTATGACTCAGGCAGGAATACCCTAGAGTTGATGCTACATCTTCTCATTGCATTCTCTTAGGTGGTGCATAATTGTTGTATCTGTCCCACTGATGATGACATTAACTTTGATCACTTTATTAAAGTGGTATTTGCCAGGCTTCGCTACATTCAACTTAGCTTTTTTCCCATTAATAAGTATTTTTGTGAGGAAAATATTTTGTGGAAGAAGTATTTTAGAACTATCTAAATATCTTCTTTCTCATCAAACTTCCCATTTATTTATTTCTATTTTTATGAACCCATGAGTTCTTACTGGTTCATTATTTATTCTGAGGCTCAAATAGTTCAAGATTTGGCCAAGAGCAAAATATATGTTATTACACATTTAATTAATCCCCTTATATTGATCACCTATTGCCACTGCCACCCTCCCCTCCTCCTCACCCTAATTGGGCTTTCACAACTTGTACCAGACTTGTCCCAAATGTGGACGTCCTCCTCACTTTGCTCAGCCTCCGGCATCCCATGCCAGGTCAAGGGCATGCATAGATGCTGTCTTTCCTTTGTTTAAGTTCCACCACCCCATGCTGAGCCTTCCCCACACAGACACTGCTCATGCTGCTTGGCCTCTGACTCCACCGGCCAGATGCCCTCCTCATCCTGATTGGGTGCTGACACCCCACAGCAGCTGCTGCTATGCATGGACACCCACACCAGGCCCGCCCCCAGCATGGATTCCCTACCCCACTTGGGCATGCACACTCCTCACCATGCCACTTCTGCATGAGGATAGCCCCTCTGGCATCTCATGCTGGGCTACCTCCAAGCATGGATGCTCTTCTCACCCCATTTAGGGGCTAACACCTCACACTGGGTCTTGCCCTGCTGCAGATAGAGTCCCCACCCAGTTTGGACCATGAAATCCCAGTCAGGCCACTCTCATAGACAGAGGCCCTCCTATCCACCTCAGGCTACAACACCAAATGCCAGCGCACTCCTCTGCAAGGTTCTTCCATTCGCCTCTTCTGGGTTTCGGTTATCCTGAGCCACGCTTTCTCCGCATCAACACGCTCCTCACTCTGCTTAGATTCCAGCACCCCGCACCAGGCCAGCCTCCAAACAACTGTCTCTTTTGCCTTGCCCCCCACCCAATGGCTTTAGGACTTAATCATTCATGAAGGAGAAGGGAAAAGGAAGGAAAGAGTAGTAGTATTTTTATTCATCCTATTTTTTGCTATCTCTTCTTCCCTTTACAGCCAATACTCTCTTACAAGTTGTATACATTTGGTGCCTTCCTTTTCTCACCTTTTACTCATTCCCCAAACTGCTCCCATCTGACTTCAGCCCCTATCACTATCTGAACTCTTCTTAGTCATCAGTGACTTCCTAATTTCTACATCCAAAACTGTTTTAAAGTCCTTGTGTGGCTTAAGCTCTTTCCGGCATTAGCAGTTTGCCCTCTGAGCATAATCTTTTCCCTTGGCTTCCCTGATGCAGCACTCTCGGATATTCTTCTCAACTTCTTGCTGCTATGTCTCAGCCTCCTTTATGGCCTCCCCTTGCCCTGCCCACAGCTGGCTCAGCCCCAGCCTTCTGCTCTACTCACTCTTCACACTCCCTCAGACCTCATGTACTGTGTTAGTTCTGGTTATCATTTCTTTGCTAATATTGCAGAACTCTTCATCTCCATCTCTGCACACCTGCTTCTTGAGCTCCCAACACATACACCTCTCTGTCTACTGAACAGTCATTCAACTCAGGAATATTTATCAAGCACTCGTCTAGGCTCTTAACATCTTCATTTGGATATCTCAAAGACACCTAAAAAGCACACACAAGATAGTGTCATTGTCTCCGCCTCTCCCCCCACAGCTTATGCACACTCCCCACCTTCTGCATTTCAGTAAATGGCATGCTCATCTTCACCACCTGAGCCAGAAACTTTGGCTCTTAACTAGAATAAGACCTGGCTTACCAGGTTGTTATAAAAGTTCAGCAGAGAGGATGTTGGGTATGTGAGAGTCCCCTATATTCTGAATCTTTCTTTGCTGTGACCTAAAAAATTCATTGAAGACAAAATGAAAAAAAGGAAGACACTGGGGAAGAAATGGAAGAAAATGTCACTGTACATACAGGACAACAGATATTACAGTGATGAAAGGCAAAACGTTAAAATTTTTTTTTAATATTTTTCATTGTTTTTTTAATACCCCAACTTTTTTTTTAAATGTTTTAACTATTATGTATTTTATTTCTTATGTTTAAACCTACCATTATTATTTCATTTTCCTATTAATTGTATTTGATCATATTCTTGGCTTCATTTTTGAAGACGTTTTGGACCAGGACCACAGAAGGATTACAACTGTGGCAGGGGAGGATCATTGGTGTGGTGTATCAGTGATGGGGGATGCATGGGAGGAAGTTCACATGGGCATACATATAAGGCATTATAAATGTGTTCAAATGTTCATGAGGCATTGTCACAGTTGGTAGAGATTCACACAGTAACCAAAAGAATATCAAATTCCCATCCTGGGGAGCTCTGCCACACCTTCTCTAATGGAACAGCAACAATCCCCTGAGTACAGGGGCAATGACTAGTAAAGAAGGATGGTCCATTGATGGGCCCTTGATATTGACGACTATGCTTATGAGCCTTTGCTCTTGAAATTGCAACTTAGCCTGGTGTTGTAGGGTGCCTAAGAGTTACCTCCTGAAAGCCTCCCTGTTCCTCAAATGTGGGCTCTCTCTAAGCCAAACTCAGCATATAAATGCATTACCTACCTCCCTGACACCGAAGGATTACTACCAAGCACCAACTAGCAATACAACTGGAAGAAGACCTTGAATAAAAGGGGAAAAGGGTAAAGACAAATGAGTTTACATGGCTAAGAGACTTCAAAGTGAGTCAGGAGGTCATCCCAGAGGTAACACTTATGCATGTCTCAGCAGGATCACATAGACTGCCAAAGAACATACTACCCCAAATAGTGGGGCTCCTGAGGGCTCTGGAGACACCCAGGTCCTACAGTCATGGCAGATAGCTCCGGAGTTTAGTGCCTTGCCAGTGGGCCCTACTTTGGAGTTTGTGCTCCCGAGTGTGACAGAGTTGAACTCAGTTGTGACTTCTCTACACATGCCTCTTCTATCCCTTCTATTTGAACCTATAGTCGTTGCTGGAGTTGGTAGGTATATGCCCAAAAGACTTGAATCTTTGGGCTGTCCATGTGTCAGCTGGGCCCTGAGCTTCAGTGGAGTTGCAACACCTACTCCCCAGTCCATCCAACTCACCCAGGACAACTAACAACGAGGTGAGGATGGACAACCACCATACCAAGGAACCGAGAGTCTACAACTGCAAACAAAAGAGTCCCATCCATCAGCCATATGGGATTGAAGCCCCCTCTCAATTAGAGATGGAGTGGGCATCACCATCCCAGAATCTTCAGGATTGGGGAATCAAATATGGACTAGAGTGGACTTACCAGTATTCTACTAGAGACTTATTGTGATTCTAGCAATGGAAGAAATTATATAATTGATGTAGAGACAGTGGCCACTGGTGGTGCTGAAGGCAGGGAGAGGGAAAAAGAGGTCTAATATGAGGGCACTTTGGGGACTTGGAATTGTCCTGAATGACATTGCAATGGCAGATACAGGCCATTATATATCCTGCCATAACCAACAGAATTGAGTAGGAGAGAGTGTAAACTACAATGTAAACTATAATCCATCCTTAGTGGCAATGCCCCAAAATATGTTCATCAATTGCAATGAATGTACCACAGTAATGAAAGAAGTTGTTAATGTGGGGAAAAGTGGGAGTGTGGGGAGTGGGGCACATGGGAATCCCTTACATTTTTTATGTAAGGTTTTATGTAATCTAAGTATCTTTAAAAATAGAAATAAAAATTTTTTAAAAGTTCAACAGAACAATCTGTGTAGAGTGCCGGACACAAAATGATGTTTCATAAACAGCAACAATATTATAGGGACTAAAAAGAGAAGAGACAAATGTTCCATTGCTATTTTATTGGGATATTAAAATTGAAATTCAAACCAAGAAAGAATATTTAAATTTATACCACTTCACAAAGTTGACTAAAAAATCCCTAGTGAAGGTATTTTATGTTGCCATTCCCAGTGACTTGGGGGTTCTGGTGTGCTAATTGGAAAATATTTTAAGATTTGAAGAAAATAAGTCATGTGTGTATTTCAGCAGCATACAAAAGAATCCCTTCTTGGAATGATTTGCTGCAATGATACATTTATCAGAAGCAGTTCACTTCATTTCTGCAGAATGCTCTTTGATGTCATCAACCCAGAGAAACGATTATAGGAAAGTAGTTCAAGACTATTAAAAGGGTGAGGTGACAAGAGCCTTCCCTTCACTTTCTGAAGGCTACACCGACTAACTAAAATAGTCCTCTGGAGTCTAGGAAGTATGTAATCAGAGAGCACCTGAAACAAAGGCCCTGAAAATTGCTTCTGATCACGTAATTGCCTTAATATTGACCCTCAGAAAGAAAACACTGGGCAAGTATATAACACAACTTTTCTGCAAACCTACAAAATCCACAGATCTAAAAATATAAATGATATTATAAATCATGGTCAATATGCTCTTTATTGACTCTGGAGGAGAGAGTTAAAGTTTAATAGAAAGAAAACTATACTTGGGCTCAGGACATCCGAGCTCAACTTTCCGTTCTGCCACTTACAGCTGAACTAACACTGCTGCTCACTGGCCTCTCCAAGTCTCAGATTCCTCATCTGTAAAAGGAAAACAACTCTGACCTCAACATGTTGTTGCGAAAATTAAATGAGATGCAGTAAATCTATTGCTTGCTCAAAACAGAAGCTATAAATTAAGTATTAATTAAATGAACTGATGATTACTTTTAACATCAAATTAGTAATAATTATAGCAGCTAAATTGTACTGTTTATTTCATATGTATCAGCTGCTGGACTAAATATTTTATATCAATTACCTTATTTTTTCTCACAAAAAAATCCATGAGTAATATTCTATTATTATCTGATTATTTTCATTTGAGGAAAAGGAGGTGTAGAGACATTAAGTGACCAATCTAAGTTTATATGAAAGATTAAGTACCAAAACCAGGTTAAAACACAAGATTTTCTCACACCAAAGCCGACATGTTTCCACATTACTTGTTTTCAAATTCTTTCTTGGCAGAAGAACATTTTTTCAAATGAAATATTTTATAGAGCCAGAACACATATAAAAACTGCCCAGCTTCAACCGGAGATTGAGACACACCTCAGAGGAACCCTAGGCCTCAACAAAGCACAGTGTGAAAATCAATACTGTGATGAACGCATCTTTTTCACATTTATGATTGTGATAGTTTGCAACCTACTAGAAAGGTCTATGACAAGTAATAATTTGTCATGTTCCTAAGATATTAACTTGAATCTTGCATTGTAAAACTGGTGAGAGCAAGTCACTTAGCTAGGTAGTGAGTTTTTCTGGAGTGTGAAAATATGCACCTGACCTGAGATACACATGTGATTTGGGAGAAAGCCAAAAGCCTGGGCAAACATTTCTATACTCATGCATCAGGAGATTCTTGAAGGATTTAGGGCATACTATTGGCAAAATGTCTAGGTTCTACAATGCCGGATTACTGCGAAGCGGTGAATATGCCTTTCATTCTGTCACTAGTGAGTAAGGAATGTCACATTACAAAGCATAGTACCTCAACATTTCCTAAGGTAGTCAGATTTAGCAAATAAAAATGCAAGACACCCAGTTAAGTTTGAATTTCAGATACATAGCACATATTTTTTGTGGTGTCTCAAATATTGCATCAGACAAACTTATACCAAATAATTATTTGCTGCCTTTTCCATAAAATAAATTGGATATTGTATGCTTGCTTAGAAAGCCAGGTTATTATAAGCAGAGAGTAAATAGTAATATTTCTCAAAACATATACACAGATTTTTAAACTAAACTAGTCAGTTCAGGCAAAAGACAAGATGAAACCATTTATACCATATATTTATATATCTATGCTATATAATTTATATAATATACTACATATATTATGTAAATATAATATATATTGGATTTTGGTCAAAATAGCAAATGTATTTTGTGTGTAAGGTTTTAAAAGGGGAAGAACACGCAAGTGGAATTCCACTACATTATGTTGTTTCACTAAAAGTCCATTAGTGAAATTGCTTTCAGAGTCGACTGCTGTTCAACATTTCAGTTCTATCTTATTCAGCCCAGGCATGATTTTGCCTCGGATGCCTCTTGGGCTCCTAAGTGGAAGGTGTCCCTTCCTGAGTAAAAGTCAGAACCAGAAGACCACATAAAGGGTCTTTATACAAAGTAAATCATTTTAAGTTCCAAATATTGTTTAACATATGTTATTCATCCATAAATGAAGCTTCTGAAGAATTTTTATTGTCATTTAAAATCTTGAAATTAAAGAATAAGTTAGAAAAGCAGTATACACATAATTGTATATCCAATATGATCATACTCTGAAGAAATCTTGGAAGAAAATGTATCCAAATGCTAACATGTCATGATTTTATGAGGGAATTAAGACTATTTTATTTTCTGTACATTTTTCTACATTTTCAGAATTTTCTTGGGAGGTGTTAATAATCAAAATATATGACATTATGCCAATATATATTTTATATCGTCTTATATTTGAGTATAAAGATATATATGAATATATAGAGAGAAGGAAAATGTATATATACACTACATATATAGTGGATTTATATATATATATATATATAGTGGTTAATGGATATAAAGTGCTAATTTGTAGTCCTGGTTATGGAGAGGTTTATAAAATACTGAAGTTGCAAGTGCCCTGCCCTGTTCTAAAAAGAAACTGTTTCATATGTAAGAGTAAGAAGAAACTTCTAGATTGTTCACCACTTCCTCTTTACTTCGTTGTGTATAGGTTTATTTACCATTATCCTCTGCTAATAATCATCAACAAACCTGACTACATGATAAATCAGACATGATAGGTGTTGAAAGGGTCTATCTGAGCTGGGTCTTACAAAAATCTAGACCAACAAATATTGTTCCCTCTTTTCAGGGTTCAAGTTTCAATTTTTGCAGAAGCAATTAAATATTAACTTTCTTCCTGAAAAGAGTTTTAACTTGTAGATGAATGATGCTAAATTAGGCCAAAAAATTCTCTTCTACTGAATCTTTTATATCACGTTGATCAAACATATACATGATTTCATGATTGATAGTTATAACAAATTATCAAACATTTGAATGAATATTAATGAAGAGAAAAATAAAAATGATAATGTTATGATCACCAAGTTAGACAATAGATACTCAAGAAGATTTCCCATTGGAAGATAAAGTTGTGTTAGGAGTTCACAAATTATGACATTTTATAGAAATACCAATGTGAAAAATAGTGAGCTTACCTTACCCATCTTAAAATATAGGCACTTTCCAAGAATAAATGGTTATTTACTATTTAAGAAATCTATTAAAATAAATTACTGCATTAATACAATGAATATGGAAAATATGTGATCATGCTAAAAGATATTGAAAATACAAATAGAAAACATTCACAATTCATAGTATATAAAAATAAAGAAAGTCTTTTCATTGACATGATTTAAAAATGCCTTTCTCAAATCAATATCCAACATCATAAATAATGAACCCTATGAATTTCCATTAAAGTTTAAAACAAAGTAAGGTTATGCACCATCATTTTATTTTTAAACTGTTCTTAAAGTACTAGACAATGCAATAAGACATGAAACGGGGAAAAAAGGTGTAATTATTAGAATAAATATAAAAGCTCTTAGCTAAGGGGAATAGGTAGCTTCTGTAGAAAACAATAATTGTTGAAATGTATTAACAGTATGTGCCAGGCACTCTTGTAAGCACATTACATGTATTATTTTATTTAATATCCATAACAAAACTAAATATTTACAATTATTATGTCTAGCTCCTCTATCCACACAAGAGAAAAGTGAGGTAGAAGGAGGTTAAATAACTTTGCTCAAAATCAAATATTAAAATCCAGATAAAGTGTCTACATTAATCACTATGCTTTGCTGTGAAACACAGCAAAAAATTTGACTCCTGGTTTCTTCTCAGTTCTTAATTAAATGGTAAACTTCAATGTCCAGCACATCATTTACTTGGTCAGTTAAGATAAACAAGGTAGGGTACAATTTTTAAAATAGACATCAAAAAATTCTAACATATAAAATTCAATAAAAATAGCCCACAATTTTAAAAACCACTAAACATAGGAAGATGTAAGCTACCATGAGAGATGCAGCAGAAACAACAAACAACAAAATCAGGACCATGAATATTATAATTATCAGCAACTGTATATAATTATGTTTTCTAACTTTAAAATTAAAGAAAACGAAAATATGAAAAAAGAACAAGGAACTTTTGAAAATGGATGAGGTAGACTTAAAGATGAACAAATAAAAACTTCTATAATTGAATAATAAAATGTAATAATTAAGATTTAAAATGCTATGGACAGGTTAGAACATTGGACAGCGCTAAAAAAAAAAATAGGTGGGCCAGAAGATACGCATTAAGAAATCACCAAGTGTGGTATTTTGAAACTGTATTTATCCCAGAAAAACATGTTCTTAAAGTTCATCCATTCCTTGGGTGTGGACCCATTGTTAGTACAACCTTTTGATGAGGCTACTTCAGTTACGGTGTGACCCACCTCATTCAGGATGGGTCTTAAGCCCGTTACTGGAGTCCTTTATAAACAGAATGAATACAGACAGAGGGAGGAAAACACAGAAGCAAAAAGATGAAATCAATAAAACCCAGAAGAGAAGGAAGAGACCAGCAGACACCTCCATGTCCCTGGCCGTGTGATAAGGACCAAGAGTCAGCAGCAGCCAGTGCCAGAATGCCACAGTCTTGGGGAGAAAGCATCACCTAGAAGATGCCTTGATTTGGACAATTTTTCCCAGCCTCAAAACTCTAAGCTAATAAATTCCCATTGTTTAAGCCAACCCATTTCATGGTATTTGCTTTCAGCAGCCTAGGAAACTAAAATGCCAGGGACAAAGAGATGGGGCATATGTCAGAGAAGTTCAAATATAAAAGAAAGAATATCCTGTGTTTAACTAATTAGAGTTCCAGAAGGAGAGAATAGAAAAATTAACAGAGAAGCAATATTTAGAGATGTTAACAATTGATAATTTTTTCAGAGTTGATGAAAAACACCAGTAATTAAATGGAAGAAGTGTACATAATCACAAGAAGGCATAATTATATACTAGACATATAACACTGAAACTACAGAATATCTAAGATATTGTCTTATCATCTTGGAATTCCTTATACTAAAGAAATAAAAATTTTGCATTGGGTTACAGATGAATTCTAGAACATAGCAAAATAGAAAGCTTTCAAAGAAGAGGAAAATACAGTTTCATGGCTAAAAGAACCTGAAAGTGAAAATCTTTACAAAAATGGAAGATTTTTTAAATTAAAAAAAAAACAACCTCACTCTAACCATGAAGAACATAATTAAAAAGAAAAGGTAAGATACATAAATGGAAAACATAGTGAAGATTGAGAGCTCTTTGATGTTCTCAATGTTCTCAGAGTTTAAAACATTATCTGCAAAATGTAGTTTTATATAACTCACTAGACACTTGGTCCTTTAGAAAGCTTGATTTCTTTACTGTTATTGCTGTTAGTCCTGAGTAATTTTGTCATGGCCAACAACAAAATAATTTCTATTTATCTATACAACTTGAGAACAATTAAAAGCTTGGTATTTTTATTAAGTTTTGAGGTGATAGTAGGAAGTCACTGTTTCTTGAAGAATATTATATGCTCCATAACTAACCATATTTTATTCTTTTTGCAGGGGGGTTGTAGCTTCTGGAAATTGCTTTTGTTTTCCCTTCTAACACCAAGGACATGCCAGTAGTTCCTTTGTAATTTGTAAGAATACCTTGTTTCTTAGCACCGCCTGACTCTGACTTCAAAGCTTAGAAATAATGGGGTTTTGAGAAGGATTTCCCTCCAAAGTGAAGGCAGGTACAGAGATGGAATAGTGACGAGGATAGAAGTATATTTGCATCAATGTTTGCATTTGTTGAGCATCACCTATGTATAAAGTTCAGTTTTAAACAGCAAAAGGCATATAAAGAAACAGGACACCTACAGATCAGTCCTACCACAGCTGAGCTTTGGGCAAATTCATTTCACTGGTTTCCATTTTAGGGCCACCCTCTCAGTTCTTATGGAGAGTAATTATGAGAAATGCTTGTATAAAATTCTCTTCTGCATTTTGTGAAAGTGCTATAAAGGACACTGTCTGTTTCATTGTCCGATGGCCTTTTTATGGGGTCCTCACATAAAAAATGTCTTTCAGAATTTAGTGCCAAGAAACTTTAGTGCCTAAATGTCTAACAATAGGAAAATGCTTAAGTAAATTATGTCTCTTCCACATGAAAGAGTATTATGTGGGCATTAAAATGATAATTTTTGAAGACTGTTGAAAGATGAAAAATATTTATGACATAAGTGAATAAAACAGAATGCAAAATGACATCTGCACTATGATTGCAAATGTATAAAATATGTATTCAAACAAACAACACCAGAATGAAAATGCAAATACTTTCAGAGTAGTTCAAAAAATAGTAGTATGGAAAAATCTATCTCTCTTCTAAATGTAGTACTTAATCCTTGTAATTCTCATTTAGGCTTGGTTGCAAGGAAGCTCAGAACTACATAGGATATACACCAAGTGTTATATTATCACTCATGGCTAGTATTTGTTCTTCTGTTTCAGGGCTGTTATTGTATTCTATTTTGTTTCACTTTTAGAAGGATTAAAAAGGAAGAAAAATAATCAAATTTGATATCTTTATCTTCAAATTGCTTCTAATATGCTTAGATATAAATTTTATGCAGTTATACATCAAAGAAATGAATTATGCTTAGACTGAGGTTATGCATTATTTGGAAAAATAAGAGGGAGAGGATGTGCTGTCCTCAGTGGTTCATATCAGGGGTTACATGATGTTGATACATGTTACTTCTCATGACTTGGTTTAAGTATTGTCTCCAGATTTCTCTGCTGTATAGTTGCCATTTTTCCACTGTAAATAATAAATATTTGTTGTTGTTTTTGTGACCCTGCAAATATTGTTTCTCCTCAAACTTTTTTCTGCTGTTTTTTTT
>JAQZBX010009342.1:0-46288 GCA_029593785.1 Cabassous unicinctus
GAGAAGAAAGGTATTCAAGGAATGCCTCATGGTTTTGCATTGTGTTTTATCCTGGCTTCTAACAAGGACATCAAAGTTTGTCTTATTCCCATCAGATTTATAACTCCAGAGCCAACTGAGTCAGGGACTGAACTCAAAGAAGAGACAACCACAGATCTGTTCTCCCCAAGACCTTCTCAAATCCCAATGAAATAATCTCTATAAAAGAACTGCAAGCCCTTCTGCAGGCTTCTGGTCATAAATCCTAGAAGCAATCACTACCATCCATTCTCAGCTAACACATGTACAGAGGACACATGAAAAGTGGAAAAGCTGAGAACTGTATGATATATACATAGAAATGGTAGATGGTCAAAATGAAAGAATTCAGATCACAAAGGATCTTTCTATTTACCATAACAGAGAAAATTTGATTATATATTAGAGTCCATACATTCACATAAGCAGAGTGAGATAGAGTTTAAAAGATGAGGTTAAGTGTTGACCCAAGATCTGAGATATACAAATTCACCAGTGATACTTAATCATTGGCTTCATTTGAGTGTCTAAATATAATTATACTATTAGGAAAAATTACAGATTTAGTCTTCTAGTTGAAAGCAAAAACACAGTATAGCAAAACAAAGAAGAATCAGAACACCTATTGCAGCTATTAGAAATTTAGTTGACAGTTGCATTATTTCTAGTGGGTTAAACTGTTTAAGAATGGACTATTTCCATGGACTATAGTTATTAGTACAATTATTAAAAAGTTATTTCATCAATTGCAACAAACATAGCACACTAATGCAAGATGTTAATAGAGTGGTATATGGGAACTCTGTATTTTATGGATGTTTTTTCTGTAAACCTACAACTTTTCTAATAAAAAAATTCATAGCTATCATAGCACATTAGAAAAAATGAATTAGTGCTTTAGTTTTCTAAAAGCTGCTTGGAGCAATATACCAGAATTTTATAAATGGGAATTTATTAGGTTAAAAGCTTACGGTTGTGAGGCCATGAAAATATCCAACTCAAGGCATCATCAGAGATGCTGTCTCACCAAAGGTTGGCTGCTGGTCTGGGTCTCTGCCTTCTCCCCCAGGCCCATCTTCTCCTTGAGCTCAGCTGTGGGCAATCAAGCATATGGAAGGCATAATGCTGGTCTGCTCGTCTCTCCCCTTTCCTCCAGGCCTCATTACTAGTTCTGCTTCAGGCTGTCCACCTGTGGCTTTTCTCCCTCCCATGTTCCTCTCTGAGCTCCTGGGTTCCTTCTCTCCATTTCTACAGGTTTTTCTCTGTGTGTCTGCTGTTTTTAGTTCTCCATTGATAAAGGGCTCCAGCAAGAGGAACAAGACCCACCCTGGTTCATGCCTTACTGAAGCAATCCAATCAAAGACCCCAACTCAATCTAATCAATCAAAGGGTCCTATACCCATAGGAATGGATTAGCTTCAAGAACATGATCATTTATGTGATCCACAAAAAGCTGCAAATTGTCACAACTAACTACTTTATGCAACCTGAATAACTCATAAAAGACCCCTGAGGAGTCTCCCTAATTGGGAAAGAAGGATGATTTTTTTCATTAAGCAAATCCTAAATATCAGTAACAGTAAAGGCAAATGAAGAATGGTGGGAATTACTTAGATCAACACAATGTACCTTTATATTTTCTAATAGCCATATTAAAAAAGTATAAAGATGCAGGTAAAATTAATTTTAATAGTATATTTTATTTAATGAAATATTTCTAAAATATTGTCATTTCTGTATATAATAGATGTAATTACTATTTAACACTTATTTTGTATGATATCTGCAAAATCAGGTACATATTTTACACTTACCATATCACCGTGTTCAGAAAAAATACTTGATCTGTGTTTAGATTTCATAAAATTTACACTTGAAAAAATAGACTCAGATACTCATATTGTTCCAAAGATACTTATAAGTTACCCAATAACTGCATCAATTACCAAAACAAAATTTCCTGTAATATTTGTATCCACATTAACAAGACCAGTTCATCTTTTTCAGAAGAACTTATTTGATTTGATTCTAAAACATATCAATTTCAAAACTATATCTGTCCAAATTAAATAAATCCACTAACTCTTACATTAACTCAGTATTATTAACATTGAATTCAAAACAGTGTTTAAAAAAAAACTGAAAGCAAATATAAATTTATCAATATCAACAAAGTATCCTTCTGTTATTGTAGTTTCTTTAGCTAATCTACATAATGCTGTTGATCACAGTTAAAATATTCTGTTTATTGATTCATGTTAGAAAAAAAGTGTGTAAAATCATTATGATTATGAAATCATTATTTTTGATTATGTAAAGTTTCAATTTTGACATAAATTCTTATACTTGTCTTATGAGGTCCCAAATAAACTTTTCTATGCCTTGGAGCCTCAAATTTAGTTCATTTATATTCAGTGTAGTATTTATGAGAAAATATAAATCGCCCTGTCATTTTTGCCTTTGATCATTCATCATTACATACATTGAGTATTCCCTTCCTTGAAGTTAACAGTGCAGTAAATCTTTGTAAAACTCTTCCACAACTTCACCAATGAGCACTGGCAAAGAACACAAGATCATCATATACATTGTTTTCTATATCTTTCAACAGTTCCACAAAACTGGTGATGATTCATGGCCTTTGCACATATATACCGAATGACTTTAATAACTATAACACATTTTATAGAGTTTGTTTCAGAAAACTCAGCACAATATTTATAATATATGTCATACAGTGGAATAAATTCCAGCAAAACTGGATTTTTCTCTCATATAACTGGAGCACTGTCTATCATAATAGAAACTTATATGTATATATAATAAATATATATTTGTGAAATACTCCTTTAACAGATATAAAAGATTAAAAAATATCTGCCTATGAGTTACAATTTTTTAGGTCATGAATTGACACTTATTTGGAAATTTGGAAGTCCTCTGAGACAAAATATACCTAAAGTATTGAAAGGGCAGTATCTCTTATATTACATAACTCACCTAAAGCTAAAAAAACAAAGTATTTGCAATTTTTCAAATTTGGGATAAATTTATCTTTGATATGGTTAATAAGGTCTTATATTCTATAGGTAATTGTTTGGTAGTTCAACACACTCTCCCACTTTGTTTAAAATTTAATCTTTCATAATTTTCTAACAAAATTTTCATAACTGAAATATTAATTTATTTTCCTATATCTCTGGCTACAAATGGTTTCTTTTTTGTGCATGAATCCAAGCTGTTTTATAGCTGACCAAAGTCACAATTTCAGATTTTGTAAAACATTGTTTTTAAAAATGTTTTGGACATTTAATCCTACTTTCAGACAACTACTTTCACTGATTTTTTTTTATATAAATTTTTTTAAAAATTTTTGAAAGATACTTAAATTACATAAATGTTACACAAAAAATATAGGGATTCCCATATGCCCCATCTCCCACACCTCCCACAACCTCCCACATAAACATCCCTCATTAGTGTGGTACATTAATTGCAATTGATAAACACACATTGATTCTTTTTTTGACTACCAAATTCACTATGTATTTTCTGAAAATATCTTTTCATATTGCCAACTCTATCATCTTAAAAAATTTTTACATAGCAAACTAAACAGTTTTGCCATTTTCCTCTGCTGCAGTAATTGCAGTTGCCATTCATGGTGAAATTTATGACATACCTTACTCCAGTCCCGTTTCTCCTTCCAGTCAAAGAATTAGCTTTTGCATCTCTACTTGATTGTGCATCAGTGGCATGCCATTGCTTTAAATGTAAAAGTCTGATCCTCCTTAATTTTTAACTAAAATATAATTTTGTTATAAGACAATTAAATAATAAGCATACCAATTTAATTATCAATGACAATTCACATTATTGTCACTGTAATTCATGTTGTCTACATAAAATATTCACATAAACACATTACAACATTACAAAAGTGATAAGAAAAAATCATTCAAATGGAATAGATCCATTGGCATAACTGATGTGTTTCTGTGTAATACTAGAAATAACACATGCACCCAAAATGGTCACTGCAATACAACAGTAGTATTTTACACAATTCTCCAGTAAAAGGGAAATGCAGTCCTACGAAATAATAAAATTGTGTTTAATGGGGAAAAAAAATTACACTGCTGTTGTTTTAAATTTTTAATTAGAGTTAAATAAAATTTAAAATTTCCTCACACAAGCCATATTTCAAGTGCTCAATATCACAGGTGACTAATGGTTACCTCATTACTGGACAGCAGAGACAGACGATTCAAGGTAGGAAGGAAGGGAGGGTGGGAAGGAGTATTTATTTACTCAAATGCTCATTTATCGTAGACCTGGGTAAAGTCTAAAATATATATTAATATTTGCTATTTCAATCAACCACAATTTTTTTCCTTAATTGTGGCATTAATCTTCCAGTTTAAGATAATTGTCAAATATTTTTAAATGACTCATATAACAGTAGCAGCCAATTGATTGATAATAATAGCATCGTTGAACACTGCCAGCTTTTCCACAATCAAATGGAAAGTGTCCATCTTTAAACCTCTGTGGAAAGATCAAGATCATAAGATCTTATTAGACGTCAATATTTCACAATGTCACCAATTGGCCCCCTGGAAGCCTTCCCCTTGGAAACCTTACAGGACGCTCAAACATAATGTAAGCAAAGTGTAGCTAAACACCCCCACCCCCCAAAATCACCCTGTTTCTCTTCACATGCTCCTTTTCCCTGCAGACAGCACCGATATCCATCTGGTTGCCTAAGCCAGAAAATTCAGGCACATCCTTGTCTCTTTCCTCTCCCTTACTCCCAAGTCTAATCACTCAGCCATTTCTGTCAGTTCTACCTCCTGACTCTTTCCCAAATATATCTACTTCTCTTATCTTTCCAACCCCAATGCTACTCACTACCCTAGTCCAGTAACAGTTTCAGTGACAACTGGAAAACCTAAATCCACTCTGAACCCTATGGTTGATGACACCCTTCAGAATTTGACCTTATCTCTGTGACTTTATTTCTCATTATCTCCTTTCTCAATCCTCTCTAACTCCCTGCTCAAGACACGCAAACCTTCTCCCACTTTCTTAAACAAGCCACGTTTCCTCTCTCTTCCAACTAATGGCACAGGTGGTTCTTTCTGCCAGAGACATTCAATGTCCCCTCTCCAACTGGCTAACCCCTAATTATTCTTCAGGTATTAGCTGAAATGTCACTTTCCACAGAAAGTATTCCCAGACCACTCTACCCTCATAAGTTTAGGTCCCCACACTTTGTCTCTCCTAGTATCTTTCATTTCTCCATGATAACACTTACCACACTTTAATTTCTCATTTAATTGTCTGTCTTCCTCTTCGGAGTCTAAATTCCTCAAGGAAGCTAAGATAATCATGATCATCATTTTTATACCCAGCACAGAGGCTGAATCAAATTAGGCCCTCAATAAATAGCTGTTGAATGATTAAATAAATGAATTTACTCACATTTGTAAGCTGAAGTTCTTAGGTATATCCACAAGTTGATAAGCTCAAATTTTATATGAAGTTTTAAGTATATAAAAATGTAATCTACCATTTAAATTATTGGAGGAAGAGAACAAAGAATAAATTCCATAGTAAGCCAAGAAATCTGATATCAACAGTTGCATATGAAAGTGTAACTACAAGCCAATCGGGATAATTATAAGTGCTTATTTAAATTTAAATTTTAGAAACAAAGACCTGATATTATTTCATGAAACTGACCTCATTCATACTGACAACTTTCTCAACAGGATGGGTATAAAGATGCAAAAGAAGAAGAAAACAAGCATTTCTTTCGAAAGTAATAAACTATTACCCTGTTCTTTTCAAGTTAAAGCTCACAATCAGTGAAATCAGTATGGGTCAATCTCAGTGAATTGAATCACCAGCTGCATTTCTTTGGCACTTTAAATTGCCAATGTGCCTTCAGCTATATTAGGACATTAGATTCTTTCAAAACTTTTGGAAGGAGGACAGGGAAAGTTCAGCTAACCTCACCTGTAGAATGAAGAAACGAACACTTAAATGTAGGTGACAGACCTAAGTCACATAATTAGATAGACATGAGTTTGGAACAAGAGCCCTGGGCCCCTTGCTCCAAGCCTAAGGCTCTTCCCACTGGACTCTACTAACAGCAGAGTCTAATATTGACAGATTCTTTAGGGACAAGAAGAGAAATGCCCATCCCAGGGAAAGAAAGTTGAGAACAAAATGTGGACCTAGAGAAAAAGCTGGGGTTTTTTAATTGCTTAGAAATTGAGTGTCATGCAAGGTTGAAAAGCAGATCTCAGGAAGAGAAAGCCCCAAATAACTCCGTAGCTGGCAGCATCTTGGAACTTTTAAGCATTTAACAATAAAGGAAAGGGAAGGAAAACATGACATGACCTAAATGAAACGGTTTCACTTAATGAATTTGGACAAGCCGTGTTTCCTCAAAACATTCCGTTAACCATGTTTTGTCCCTTCGCTTACGTAAAAATATCATATTATATAAGTGCCTAAATTTGGACACGTGGCTAATTAAAATAGAGGTTTAATGTCCATTTTGCTTTACAAAGTTATGACATTTCCTATACAAAGTCAGAGGCTTATTTCCCCCCTAATTCATTTGATAACTTGCAATGATGGTAATATGAGTTGTGTATTTTAAGACATTATTTGCTTAGCCTAAGGGTAATGTAAACTCTGAAATTTAAAAGCTAGAATTCTAACGATCTGAATAATAACACTCTATATTTATATATGGCCAACTTAATGCCCTTTCTATTTTGTTTTCTCTGTACTTTTGACTGGAGAATTTTTAAAAAATCCAAAAAGGAGACCTCCAACGAACAATTTTATATACACAGTGTCTGCTACCAGCGCCCTACGAGTTTTTTCCCCGCTGCATACCACCGAATCCAGCCTGTATTCCCAACATTTGAAAGTAGTTTTCTATTTTACATTTTCTTAATTCTAATTAAACAAATCTTAATCTTGACTTTAATGGCTGCAATTATGATACTTCATTATGTTAAATGTTAGTTGCAACATAAGAATAAATTGTATAAACAGTTTAGCTGTGATTGCATGGTGTCTAACTGTACATTACTCATTAACAAGATGTGGGTAGCAGCAATTATAACATTTCCTCCTAATGTCCCCATTTATTGAGTCACAGCAGCAAGCCCCCTTTTCACAACACACACTGATTGACGATAGCAGCTTTTGTGCTCATGAAGAGCAGGCTCTGAAACCCGCTGTGTGCCTCTAACTCAGATCAATGAAAGTACACATTAGCTCTTAGCCTCACAGGCCGGAGTTCTTGAAGGTCAGAATAGCCATCAGCATCCCTGTAGGGTATAAAAATCATTTCACAAACTGTGAACAAAAACAACACAACTTGCTTTGCAGTTTGATTATTGTTTATAGATACAGCAAGCCAAGAATTAAAGCCTAGCCTTGGGGCAGCATAATTATTTACAGCTGAAGACTCATATCATTATTAGCGTTCTCCTAATTGCTTGAAGTTATATCAATGTTAGTTGATTTAACACATTTTTTATAACATGCATGGAAATTGTTTTCTCTGCATATGGAGTGTCAGTTTAACTGTTAGATGGTTTCTTTATTTATCAAGATTTTTTTTTTCCTTCTAATTGTTCTTTTTTTCTTTGAGGGAAGATTTTCCCTGAGACATAGGGAGAGGAGTGTTGAAGCAGAGCTTCAATTTATCTACTGTATCTTAATGCGAGCAATACCACAATTGTTTTTGTTTTGTTTTCATTAAAAATTGAATCCATAAAGCCACAACATTTTCAATTAGAAAATGAATCAAACTTTCCTCCAGGTGGTATGCACTCATCTTTTTTTTCTCGGGTACCTAAGCTGAAATTTCATTCAACATTAATAGCAGAGCCATGTAGCTATTAGAAGCTTTAATAGCATTGAAGTCATGTCACTTTGCAAACACTGTAAAACCTCAAATCTTTTATCAATCGGTCAAGTTTTTGAAACATGCATAAAGAAAATAAAGTTACATGTGTAGATAAAATGTAGGTGAAAACCTACATTAATATCGGAAGGAAAGGAAAAGAAAAGAGGAACTTTCTGGTAGTATGGTTGCTAGGTCTAGTTTGGAGTTCTTGGTTAAAATGAATTCCTCATTCTTTGATGGTGTTCTTCACCTGTTCTTTCTTTTCTGTAATATATTTTCTACCTACAGGTGGCGACACCTGTACTCTTTCCTTTTGAAGTGTTCCTTGACTGTAACTGGGAACAAATGGATCCAAATGGATGGCTACAAGAAGAAGGCAGCATTTAACTAAGAGAGCATAGTGTCAGAGGCTTCAAGACTACAAAGGATCTTAGCAACCAGTAGTCCACTCCTACAACATCCTTTAATGAGGAAACTAAGGCCCTATTTAAGAGACTAAGCAAAAACTCCAAGATCCCACAAATGATCGGTGATAGAGCTGGGACAATAAAGAAGAAACTAGATTCAGAAATAATAAACTGAGACAAACTGTCAATCTAAACAGCAAACACTTAAGAGCGACGTTTGAAAATGTATCATAAAGAATCCGAAGTCCATAGAGCGGAGCTTGAATATTCCCAAAATATATATATTTAATTCCATATCCCAGCTTCCTTTTTTTTTTTTTCCTCCCTTCACATTAAATGACCCTCCAAAATATGATAAAAGAGCTAGGGTGCTTTATTTGAGAAAATGTAAATGTTTATAAAAATGCTTCCCAAGGGAGATTATCAATTTAATGGCTAATGTATGTTTTCATAAAATTGATCACCACTTGCAAATATGAAACTACTTGAGAATATCTGAGAAGATTGCTAATGTGGCTTATTGTTTAGAAGTTATGTGAAAGCAAATACCAGAGGCTTTGATTCTGGGTCACGAAGGTTACTCAGAGATCTTATGAAATTTAAGCTGTGATTGTTAACCTGCTAAAAGTTACCACATTACTTAACACGTGTGATCTTATCTAAAAAGACATATGGAAGAAATAGTTCCAGAGATTTCTGACAATTTTCTTTTATCAAAGGGAATATTATCTAACACTTCTCTTTATTTCTGGGCCCTTAGCAAAACTCTGGCTGCTGCCTGGAAGAAAGAGAGAACTTTAAAATGATATTTTAGATTAATTTAATTTAGATTTTCTTCAAACAAATTACAGTCTCGATAGCTGCCCTGGTGGGTTATTTCTGGAGTCTGAAGCTCAGTCCCAGCTGTCCCATGAAGACTACCCTGTGAAAATGGTAAGACGGTGAGAGATTGCAAATGGTTTGCAAAACCTATCATCACTGATGTGAAATGATAGAAACATCTTCTTTCCTAAGAGTTTAACAGTGCCTCACCTTCTATTGACAGAAATTATCTTAAACAGGGAAGGTTAAATCAGGCGTGGAAAGGTCATTTTACATTAGTAAACAAAAGCATACCTTGGCATACATACTTTTTTTCTTGATTTAGTTCTATATTTAGGAAAATGTAAAACAATCTAAATTAATTAGACTGAGAAACGAATAAAAGCAGTAAGGCAAAGTAACTAGTTTTTAAATTATTATTATTATTATTCTATCTAAGACACCGTATTAGAGTATTTTCATCTCCTAGGTAGACACATGTTTTTCACAGACTAGCAAACTGCTTTTCTCTCTTTTGTCTTTCATGGTCCATCTGGCTTCATTTCACTTTCTCAAATATTTTAGTGCCAACTTTCATTTGTAAAAATTATGAATCTCAACTTTCACCTTTAGGTTTAGGGTAAAATAACTGCCTTTATTTGCCATTGCTTATGCCATTCATTCATATTGGTAAACATGTTTACATTTACTCTTTCATGATATACTATAAACAATAGGGAGATGCAGTGCAACGTTATCTATTTTGTCATCTAAAAGACTTTCTTCTTCCACAAAATAGAAATTAAGAAAAACTTCTCACTGCAAGAATGGTTTTATTGTGGTAATTATTGAGGGATTGGAAATTATTTTTCTGCAGGTCCCCTCTTCCATAAAAGTGTCCCATTTTATGAAACATAGGTGCTCTAGAGGTAGAATTTTTTTTCAATCTTGCAGCCCATTGTATAGAATCAAATTCCTTAAGTCCCAAAGGATAAATATTTACTTTTCAAACCGTGTTGAAAGAGCCTTCATCAAATGGTGGTTACAGTAAATGACAGTCTATACCTCAAATTAAAATAAAACGCCCAGTGTTTAATCCCCCTTTGCATTTCAATCCATCTCTCCTGTTCTCTGTGTTCCCACTGGAGGGACGAGGGCCCCAGCACAGAAGGGGTGGGGGAGGCGGGCGTGTAGCCCGGTGGGAAAGAGTCTCGGGATCTCATAGGTTACAACATATGCTGGGCAGATAACATCTGCAGATAATGACAGGGCAGGGGTGAAGGGTAGAAAGGCCAAGCCGTGAAAAGAGTGATGGGGCATGGGGAAATTAGGAAAGCCCTTGTAAGAGTTGTTTTGTTGCATATACTACCTCCCACGGAATCACTAAATTGCAATCTCACCATTTAGCGTATGTGCGGGCAGTAGGGTCTCGTGTTCTGACAACTGGATATTCTTTAACTTCTTTTACTTGAAGAAGAACAGGGGGGAAAAGGACACTGATTGCAATGACATTGGATGTTGGAGCTGTTTGATAAGTGATGACTAACACATCTGCTACTTTTAACAGTTCTTGCTTTTTCCCCTCCTAACTGGAGCTGGGTGGCATTGAAGTGCGAGAAAGCTAATACAGTAAATGGAAACTGCTGTCAGTAAGAACCAGATTAGTCAATCCTTATAGCAAAAGTGAATTTCAGATAGCAGCTCAAGCATGACCAGCCTGGTCACAGCCTAGTGTTTATGTATACAGAGGAACAATGAAGTGGCCTGGCAATTACTGGAAATACATTCCTCAAGCTCTCAGGCTATGCCAGGCTTAAAATTGTGGGCAACTCGTGGGAGAAGCAAGAGCAACTTGGAATGCATTGAGGCCATTGTAATTAAATTATGCGTTTTGTCTCTATCTCTTGCCATGCTAAGTGTATATAGCTATTTCAACCACTGTGAGCATATCAAGCCATTCGAATGGAATTCTCTCAGGTAGGATCTTTTCATTTCTATCCATGGAATCCATCCATGCAGAGGAAATAATGTCACACCAACTGTCCTGACCCAAACAGTGACAGTGACAGTGCATCAAAACATGCCAACCGTGCCAGAGATTTTATTTGTTACTTAAAATGTTTGCAAACCTACAAGTTACACAAGAAACAACCAACCATGGGAAAAAGTTGCCCTCTGTAACAACGAACTGCAAATGAAGACACAAAGAGATTCCTTTTCACCTGATAACTTCAAAAAGTTTAATGATCATGCCCAGGGCCACGCCATCGTGGGAAATTGGGTATAATTTATTAGTAACGATTATAACCATTAAGAAGCTCTGCCCTCAAGCTGCCCAGTTTCTTATCTTACTGGCTGAGTAACCCTGAGCAAGTTACTTAACCTCACGGCACCTCAGTTTCCTCAACAGAAAATGAGGACGATGATTCTAGCTACTCCACTGTGCCATTGTGAGAACCAAATAAGATAATGCGTGTGATGTACTGAGCCAGGGTTTGGCCTTCAACACATGTCAGCAATTATGTCTATTAGCACTGGGGTGCATTTTACAAGCATTACCTCACTGGATTCTCAAGCATAACTCAAGTTATATTGTGACTGCCACTACGTCAAAACGTGTACATAGCTATGAACAAAGACTAGAAGAAAGTCACATAATTCAAAGTTGTCAGTGTTAAATGGTGAGATAATGACCTTTTCTCTCTTCTCCCAGAATATCCTTTATGATATTGTTTACAGAAGGGAGGAAATGTAGATATGCAATTCTTGTTGTTAATAGATGTTTATTGATTAATTTTTTTCACTGATAGACTAATTAAGAAGGAGGGGAAATAAATGGCTTTAGAGAGAAATGCCTAAGAAAACAAGCCACCCTAACCATCCTCCCCCACAAGCAAAAAAGTACCAAACACGTTCTACCAGTTAGAGATTTGATTCGGTTAACCAGTTGGCCCTTTGAAGGGCAAATATGTATCAGCAGATCTTCCCTGTCAGTCCTTCACAGGTTCATGTGTATTTTCTTTTTAAAGATTTATTTATTTACTTTATTTTTTCTTTATTTATTGCCCCCTTCCCCCAGATGGTTCACTTGTCTATCTGCTCACTGTTTGCTAGCCTTCTCCAAGAGGCGCTGGGACCTCCCACATGAGAGGCAAGTGCCCAACAGCCTGAGCCACATCTGCTCCCCACGGGCTGTGGCGTCTGCTGACTTGTGGTATCTGCTCGTTGTGGGGGGGGGGGGCAGCATCTGCTCGTCTTCTTTTAGGAGACACCGGGACCCAAACCCAGGACCTCCCATGTGGTAGGCAGGCACCCAACTGGTTGAGCCACATCCACTTCCCCATGTATATTGTTTTAATCTGACAGTTCCACATTTAGTGGAAATTAAAGGCACTGAGTTGATAACACTTTTGATCAAGGAATAAAAGAGGAATTTGTAAGAGATCCTTGGGACTTGTAGGATGGTGGGCTTGGTAAGAAAACTGAGGAATTTTGGACAGCCAAAGGTTTTCTTTAAGTGTCACCTATGCATGTACCTCTTACTGATAGAAAAATAAAAGTAAAAAATGCTTCTACTCTTATGTGACCCTTTACAACTTCCATCCTACTTCTAATTATCAGCACTTTTGGGCATCATACACTTGTCTGGATTTCTCTAATATTTGTCTCAAGAACACTGAGGATCTCCTCTATCAGGGAGTATTGAGAGGGATTAGAGAGACAGTCAACGACATGGTCCTTGATCCCAGAATTCGCCATATTCAGATGTTCCAGAAGTTTCTGCATATTGATCATGGCAAAGCCTAACACAAGTTCTAGTTTCTATTCTGCCACCTAATTTTCAATACCTAGTATTAATGCTTTTTGTTATTAAAAAAAAAAACTCAGTTAAGGCTAACTAGCTTTTCCCACATTTTGCTTTGCTTTAACACTTTCTGACTTATCGATGGCTGATATTTTTTAAACTTGTTTTCACACGTAAAGAAACGTAAACGAATTTGAAAAGAACTATTGAGGTTTCTGATTATAAGAAATACCCATAAGTAATGCTCCCAAAGTAATAAACTGAAGCCTCAAGAAATAGTAATAGCCTGTTGTTAAGAACCATACAAGAGTGGAAATTAAAGAATGGAGAGGTGGCTCTTCAAATGTGGCCCGAAGGCGGCTGCTGAGGATTAATCTCCAGAGTAAAAAATTAAGGTTGCTTTCCCTGATCACCATGCTGTTCCACTTAGGCATTTCCTGTCAGTACATTTGCTTCTCAGAAGTTTCCATTTTTTCCCCTCTGATATACATAGAAATTTAGCTGTCTGAGGTAATAAATGTCAACACTGTCATCCACAGCTATCAATAGTCACAGAAATTTCTGTTTTCATCTCATGGGGTTGGGATGAGCTTTCACATTTAGCTCCCAGCACTCTTCTCTTTTAAGCTAGATTCAAATGTGCAAGACAGTAATAACCATTAACTATTACTTTAACAATATCTGAGACATAGTGAAGAGCCCTCTAGCTTACTCGCAATCAAACATTGCAATATCCAAGGCAGTGATTTTCACCTTCATTCTATATTCCACCACTCCTCTCAGCTTCCCCAGACTTAAATATAATGACACCAAAATTCCATCTTTACAGGCTTAAAACCTCAGTCTTTTGGGATTCACCACTGTCTCTTACTTTGATAACCTTGTGGTAGCCTTATCGTTATCTTTTTTTAAATTCTCATCCCTTCCATATTCAACTTTTCGTTCTTGTTTCTTTACTTTGTAGTTAATTGGCACTCATCCTTCAAGGATAAGCTAAAATACCATTGTCCATCTGTTTTAGTTTCCTTAGCTGTTCAAGCAAATACCGTACAACTGGTCAGCTTAAACAATGAGAATTTATTGGCTAAAAGAAAGTCCAAATCAAGGTGTCATCAAGGCAATGCTTTCTTCCCAAAGACTGGTGTTTTGGGGCTGGCTGCCGGCAATTCTTGGTCCTGGGCTCCTCTGTCACATGGCAATGCACATGGCAGCCTCTCCTGGCTTCTCCCTTCTCTTCCAGGTTCTGCTGATATTCAGTTTCTGGCTTTCTCTTTCTCTCTCTCTGTCAGAATTTTGTTCTGCTTATAAAGAACTCCAGTAAAAGGATTAAGACCCATCCTGATTGATGTGGGTCACATCTTAACTGAAATAACCTCATCACAAAGTCCTACTTAGAATGGGTTCACATCTACAAGAATGGATTAAGTTTAAGAACATATTTTTTCTGGGGTACATACAGCTCCAAACCATCACACCATCTTTTGTGGATATCTCTTCTCTGGGTCTGCTTCTTACCCTGAGGATACCTCTGTGGCCGATGAAGCCCACTGCAGGCTTTGTCATCAGTACGTCACCATAGAACTTGAAGGGACAGGATCTTGTTTCATGTATCCTCCCATCTCTAGCTGAGTAACTGCTTCTCAATAAATGTGTGCTAATTTTTCTTCAAATTACTGAATGAGTGAAAAAAATTGTCACTCTCCTTTTCTCAATATACTACTAACTAGTTCTGAAGGGGCCTTAAAAATGAGTGTAGAAGTAGTTTTGAGAGTAAGAGAGTAATTTAGGACCAGGGAGAATCTGCTAAGTGTGCCTGAATGAAGGTGAATTAGACTAACACTTTATTTTGGGGTAGAAGTAGGATTTGTAAACAGGCGACAAATGACATACCACACTGTTTCACTTATCTAATACCCTCACCATACTTTTGCCCATTCTTTGTGTTTCTTATTCATTTTAAATATTTTATCATTCCCCCACTTCAAGTCTTCTTCCAAGTGGCCCCTCAAACCTGGCATGTTCCACATGCCTCAGTCAACTTCTCGTTTCCATCATTCAAACAACTTCCGAAATCCCATTTCCTCTATTAAGCTTCTGACTAATTGGAAAAGAGGTAGCAATTTCCCCCTTGAAAGGCAGTTCCCATCACTCTCTTTCCACACGACTCCCCACCAAGGACCTTGCTTCCTCCAGGCACTCAAGTCTCTGAGTATTTAATGCTCTGAAGACTTTAGCTTTATATGGAACTTTCTGTCTTAAAAAGCAAGGTCAGATAATATAGAGAACTTTGAACAGCACCTTGAAATTTTTTTCCCAAACAGGGCTTTAAGTGAAACTTACCCTCTAAAAATTTCAAATTGTAAATTTCTTCTTTGGCGTAAGCAGACCTAAAGCCAGTGATTCAATAGTGTACATACTTTTAAAGATGACATGCTTTAGATTTTCTCACCTGATGTTACTATTGATAAAGCAGAATTCATAGTTGACACTCATCTCTGGGGTATCATCTAGTGCCATTGGTTTGTAAAGAATGGGGATGTCTTGGACAATAGCAGGTATGCAAAATATGAAGTTTCATTCTCAACTAGAAGATGCATTTCTTACTCACATTTTACAAATAAGGAGATTATGACAGGTAATCCAGATTTTTTAAAGTTACCTTTAATCCGATGGCAAGTGCAATTTGGCAGCCCATACCCCTCAAGCTTTCATCATTTCAACCTGGAAATACTATCTCATCTCAAAGAAGTAAATTAGGGTTAAATGGATGAGGAAGAATTGTACAGGTTCTATAATGACTCCCTTTTAATCTTTGGTTTCTGAAGTTAGAATCACCCAGCATTAGCACAGCCATTAAGATTCTAAAGTTCTAGGGCATTTTGTCAGTTCAAAATACAACTGGATATATAAAAAAGACTGACATAGCTTCTTTCAATGTCTTTTCAGCAACTTTCCTGAGGACACACCTTTTTTTTAACAAGATACCTTTATGCTGTGCAGCTACAAATGCAAACCACTGATAGGCATTGATACGCTGTATGAATACAGCTTTGATCCTTTGCAAAGTGTTATAGTAACCAGAAAGCAAAAGGAAAAATGAATGGAGGGAAGCCTGAGGAGTAGTGGTTTATAAATCATAATTTCCATGCAATTTATAGATGAGTTCACTGGATACCTAGCATAGCAACAGAATTACCACAACTTGTAATTTTTGCATGTAAAATGTGTTCCACAACAAATACATCTAAATGTTATGTGTTGTTTTCTCTTACCATTTATATTGGAGCGGATACTCCCTTTATTTAAGCTACTCTCTGATCACATATTACCATGCCATTTTCATAACTGTGTTTCAGGCCATTGGAGAAATACAATGAAGTCTATCTGTACACTGAAATAAGTTCAAAAGCTTCCAAATAAACTTAAAGGTGCAGTTACTGGCATTGGACATTATTTGATTCCAAAAAACAAAATGTCCATCTTTCATCAAATACTCAGTTGGATTGAATGGATTTTCTGTTTGTTTTGAACCAGCTATGGTAACATTTTATATTGCTATTTTAGGAAATTATGAAGTTGATATTAGAACAAATCAAAATCTTAGTGAATGCATTTTAATCTATGCTATAGTTTAACTATATATGACAACATTTTTATTCTTTACTTTTTGGATGAAAAGCTTATGAAGTGAATGAGAATTGGCATATCAAGTTATAATAATAATTGCTAACAATTATAGACAATACACTCTTTACCAGACACAATGCTAAAGGTTTAATGCCTTTTTTCATCATCAGAACAGTCCTATGAGATAAATGCTATCATCATCCCAATTTTATAGGGCACAGAACCAAGAATAGGGCAGTTAAGTGACTTGTCCAAGGTGAGCTAGAAGGTGTAGACAGAATTACCCAAATTTATATAATCCTACCCACATTTATTTAACCCATAGTCCCTTATTCCACATTCTGTTGTCCCTATCATTACAAATTGAGAAGCTGCTCTGAAGGTCAGTGATAACCTTGCTTATCCAGTGTATTTCACCTGAGAGAGGAAGAAGCACAATGCAATATTATGAGTATAGGCCCTAGAACTTGGCTCAAAATATGGCTTTACCACTACTAGCTTTGTGACTTTCAGGCAAGTTTCTCTGTGCCTTAGTTTCCTCATCTGTAAAATGGGGAGAAGTTTAGTACCTACCTGATGTGACTGTTGAGGATTATATTAGTTAACATATGTAAAGAACCTAGAAAGGTTCTCAGCTCATAGAAGGTACTCAGTTCACCATTTATCTTTACCTAGTAGATAAATGCCTACTTTGTTCATAGAGGAATGGATAGCATGCCAGGTAAAATCAGATTGTCTGATTTTCCAAAGACTGGTAATTTCTGGGAACTGACTAGGCCAGAGGTATCTTTTTCCCAGTTTTAAAAGCTTTAAAAGGATTTTCTTGGAATGTCCTAGGAACAGCTATAAGGAGTATTCTAGAGCAGAGATTCTCATTCTCTTTGGGGTTAAGACTGCCCTCAGATCTGATGAAAGCTGCTATGAGCCTTCTCCAGAAAAACTCAAATATTTACATACAAGTAAACTTTTGCATATAATTTCAGGGCCTCAGAGATACCCAAAGCTCATGAACTCCAGCTAAGAGTTCCTGCTACCAAAAGAAATGCTTGAGACAGGAAACCCGTGTTCTAATCATGCCCTTGGGAACCAGTGGGATAGCCTTAAAAATGCTTTTCAGCATCTCTAGATTAAATATTTTTATTCCCATCTTAAAATGAGAGGCTCAGAGCAGATGATCCCTAAAATTTTTTCAACTCTAATTCCATAATTCTAAGTTCTGAATTGCATAAGTTCTGTTAACCAACCAATTTCAATAATTTATTATTCTTCTAAGTTTCTTAATTAATATTGACCTTGCTTTAGCTAGTGCTGCCAATTCTGAAGAAAATGGAAAATTACCTTAATCTTTATAGGCATCTTCTAGATTTTGAATTTATAATTTACTGCCCAATTTCACCCAAGTTTGCATAAATGAATTGACATATTTAGACACTTTATCAAGCACTTTATGATTAATGCATAAATCCTGATCTCAGCCTATAAAGAGAGCAGTACATGGATAGTAATTGAATTCTTCCTCAAAATCTTGTGCAGATTTTGGGCAACTTCAACCCAAGACTAATCTACTTGGAAGACTAAAATTGGAGGGAAAGAGGAGAAACTAAGCAGTTTTCATCAGTCCAGCCCTTCACTATTAATACATCACAAAGGGTCCTTGGGTATCCCTAAGTTTTCTAATGTCATAGTACATAAAAATAGTCTGATACTGACAGTCTGATAATAATACCAACCACATTTTTAAAATCCTATCACATACATTTTCCCATTGAATTATCACAACTACCTTTTTTTTACTTTTACTTTGAAATAATTTTAGATTTATAAAAAAGTTGCCAAGATATTACAGAGTTCTCATAAACCTTTCCCCCAGCTTCCCCTCATGTTAACATATTGCATAATCTCGGTTCATTTATGAAAACTCAAAAACTAACATTAGCAAAATGCTGTTGACTAAACTACACATTGCATTTGGATTTCAATAGTTTTCCCACTCATGTTCTTTTCTTGCTCCAGGATCCATCCCAGCATACCACATTGCATTTAGTTATCGTGTCCCCTTAGTCTCCTCCCATCTGTGACAATTTCTCAGTCTTTCCTTGTTTTTCATGACTTGACACTTTTGAAGGGTGTGGATCAGTGTTTTATAGCATGACCTTCAATTTGAGGCTATCTGATATTTTCTCATGATTAGAATGGAGTTGTGTTTTGGAGGGATGAATACCCCAAGAGATAACTGCCCTTTTCATCACATCATCTCAGGGGGTCCAAACATCTTATCACTATTGATGTTAACCTTGATCACGCAGGTAAGGCAGTATCTGCAAGTTTTCCACACTGTAAACTTACTATTTTTCCCTTTCTTTACTTTATCCACTGGAAGCAAGTCACTAAGTACAGCCCACGTTCCCAGGGACAAGAATTAAGGTCTAACTCCTGGAGGGGGATATATCAACATACATTATTTGGAGTTCTTCTGTAGACAGGTATCTTTCAAAGTACACATTATTGTTTACTTTTTTATAGATGAAAACTAAGGCTCATGCCAACCAAATCCACCAGCTAGCACATGGCAGAGCCAGTTTGTAAAACCAGTTCTTCCAACTCCACATCTATTAGATATTTCTATGACACCATAGCTAACTCTATTCAGGTAAAATTAGTTGCCCTGTGTTTTAGCAGGAGTCTTGCTAAACTTCTGATTTGTTTTCATTTAGTAACTAAAATACCTTTTAGCTGATATCATCCAAATATAGAATGTAGCCAATACAGTTGGTGTAGTTTTGAAAATCTACTTTCAGGTATATTGTATGTATGTTCTGGGAGCCTCTGGCTCACTCAGGATTCACCATATCCTCATTTTAGGCACCAGTCTCCTATATCCTCAGATACATCTTTTATTACTATCAAATTATCCAGTCAAAATAAAGATTTCATCTTCCTATAGCATTAAGAAAAGGTAGAACTAACAATTTTTAGATCTCATCTCAGGTACAAGAAAGATGCTGGCCTCGAACTCGGTTTTGAACCTACCACAATTACCAGCCATCAAAGCGAACTGCCATGACCCCATAGAGTGAACCGAATTTTCTGAGTAATACAGGCAAATTTAAGGGTTGCGGTTGTTTCCTGACCAATGTGAGTAGGCTCCTACACTTCACTTTGGTGGTAGACACTAGGCTGGGGTGAGCCCGTCAGATGGTAATGATTTTCAGTCACAGCAAAGTGAGGCCAGATCGTAACAGGTGCCACAAAGGGGAAAGATTTCGTATCAGATTACTAATTCTCAAGGGTAGCCCAGGTCACTGGACTTCCCTCATGTGAAGTTCAGGAATTTACAGACATTTTAAAATTAGCATTTCTGCTGGCACAATTACTTGTCTTATCAGTCAGTCAAATACCATTTAATAAGCAGTCCCCTGCTTGGGTGATTCACTAAGCCTATGGGAAAGCTAATCCAAAATGACAGGGTCTCCGCCCACCAGGCACTTACCATTTAATACAAAGAAAACATAGACCCACACATAATAGAAGACATTCCATCCAAACACGAAAGGGAGGATTTGTTTTGTGTTGGCTGTGTTTTAGGGTTCTTGGGTTTTGTTATATACTTGAAAGTTGATTGTGGGTGTATTAGTCAGCCAAAGGGGTGCTAATGTGAAATACCAAAAATGGGTTGGTCTTTACAAAGGGTATTTATTTGGGGTAGAAGTCCACAGATACCAGGCCATAAAGCATTATGTTTCTTCTCTCACCACAGTCCATTGCCATGCGTTAGAGCAAGACAGCTGCCAGTGTTTGCCAGGGTTCAGGCTTCTGGGGTTCCTCTCTTCCCCGGGCTGCGTTTCTCTCCGGGCTTAGCTCCTGTTTCCTCCACAAGGTCAGCTGTAGATGATCAGGCGAAGGGCTTGCTTCTCTTCTCCTGGGGCCTTCTTTCCAACATCAAAACTGCTTCTCAAAAGACTGCTTCTCAAAACTGTTCTTGCCATGCCTTTTATATTTGATTCCCCACCCATCAAGGGGTGGGGCTCAACACCCTAATCATAACCTAATCATGCCCAGATTAACAGATCAGTTTACAAGCATGATCCAATTATATTTTTGGAATTCATAATTACATCAAAATGGCCAACGGTTACAGTATGTGAGAGAGAGAGAGAGAGAGAGAGAGAGAGAGAGAGCACGCCAGAGAGAAAAAAGAACGGGAGGCGAGATTGAGAGCACCAGAAGAGTTTAAGGCACTGGGGGAAGAGGGCAGAACTGATGGTTATCAATTTAAGGCTTCACTATTGAGTTTAGTGCACTCTCCCCAGGTGCTGCTGCACCTAAGCCAACAAATACAAAAGTTTTACAGAGTGGAAGCACCAAATATCAAAATTCTTATGCATGCAAGCAACAAAGGAAAAATAGATAAATGGGGCCTCATCAAAATTAAACACTTTTGTTCTCCAAAGACTTTGTCAAGAAAGTAAAAAGGCAGCCTACTCAATGGGAGAAAATATTTGGAAACCACATATCCAATAAGGGTTTGATATCCATGTTATATAAAGAGATCATACAACTCAATGGTAAAAAGATAAGCAACCCAATTGGAAAATGGGCAAAAGACTTAAAGAGACATTTTTCCAAAGAAGAAATACAGAAGGCCAAAACGCACATGAAAAAATGTTCAATATCACTAGCTATTAGGGAAATGCAGATCAAAACTACAATGAGATACCATTTCACACCTTTTTTATTATTAAAAAACAAACAAACAGAAAACGACAAGTTCTGGAGAGGATGTGGAGAAATAGGAACACTCCTTCACTGTCGGTGAGAGTGAAGAATGGTGCAGACTCTGTGGAAGACGGTTGGCAGTACCTCAAGAAGCTGAATATAAAGCTGCTGTATGACCCAGCAATCCTGTTACTAGGAATATAGTCAGAAGAACTAAAAGCAAGGACATGAACTGACATTTGCACACCTATGTTCATAGCAGCATTATTCACAATTGTCAAAAGACGGAAACATCCCAAGTGTCTATCAACCGATGAATGGATAAAGAAAATGTGGTATATACATACAATGGAATATTATTCAGCTGTAAGAACAAATGAAATCAGGATGTATGTGACAATATATCCATTAAGGACACTATGTTGAGTAAAATAAGCTGACACAAAAGGGAAAATATTGCATGGTTTCACTAATATGACCTAAATATGAAGAGTAAGCTCAAAGAGGTAAAGTCTAGAGTATAGGTTACTAAGAGATAGAATGTGGGGTGAGTGTGGGAGCAGATGCTTAATGTATGTAGAATTTTTAATAAGGTTTATTGTAAAAGTGTGGAATTGAATAGAGTTGGCAGTAACACATTAGAGTGAGTATAACTAATACTACTGATTTAAAAACGTAATTGTGGCTGAAAGTGGTAGTCTGTGGATGTAAATGTCAATTGAAAGGAAGCTCGAGAATAATTTAGGGACTGTACAACATAGTGATTTCCATGGTGGATGAAGATTTTGGTTATTAGTATAAATATAAGAATGTTCTTTTCTTCTTTTACAAGGTGCTAGGAATATAGTAATACACAGGAAAATTACAACTAATGTAACTTATGGATGATAGTTAACAGTAATACTGAATATTTTTGCAGCAATGGCAAAGAAGATATTATATCAATTCTAAGGGACAACAATAGGGGGGATAAGAGGGTATGGGATTTTTCCTTTTGGAGTAATGAAAACATTCTAAAATTGACTGAGGTGATGACAGCACAACTCTGTGATGAAAATGAGAGCCACTGAGTTGTACACTTATACAAAGCATGGGACTGTGTAACACAGGGAATCCAGTGGTGGAAGATGGACTGTGGTTAACAGAACAAATATGAGAACATTCTCTCATGTACTATAACAAATATATAATATTGATACAGGTGTTAATAATTGGGTGGATTGGGGGGAAAAATACACCAAATATATGGGCTATGATTAGTAGTAATATTTTGACAATGTTCTTTCATAGTTTTTTGTTTTTTGTTTTTTGTTTTTTAAAGATTTATTTATTTATTTATTTATTTATCCCCCCCTTGCTGCTTGTGCTTGCTGTGTCCATTCGCTGTGTGTTTTCTCCATGTCTGCTTATCTCCCCCTTGCTGTGAGATCCCGCTGCATCAGCCCACCGCGCTGCACGGGCTGGCCTGCCCTCACAAGGAGGCCCTGGGAAGTGAACCCGGGGCCTCACACATGGTAAACGGGGGCTCTATCGATTGAGTCACACCCGCCTCCTGCTGTGAGGTCTTGCTGCATCAGCCCACCCGGCCGCGCCGGCCAGCCTGCCCTCACAAGGAGGCCCCGGGAAGCGAACCCGGGGCTTCCCATATGGTAAACAGGAGCTCTATCCATTGAGCCACACCCGCTTCCCTCTTTCATAGTTTTTATCAAATGTTTCACAACAATGTAAGGTGTTGATGGTGGGGAGATGTATGGGAGCCCTGTATGATGATATGTATGTTTGTTTTGTAAGTTCACAACTTTTTATTATACACTTATTGTTTATGTTTGTCCATGTATGAATGATATAGTTCAATAAAAATTCTTTAAAATGAAAAAACATCGTGTGCATGACCCCATCTACCTATCCTTATACCAAATATCAAAATTCACACACATAACCCCATATACATACATCTCCTTACATTTCCGCCTTTACTGTGTATTTTCTGTCCTCCTATTCCTTGACTCTTGTCCGCCAAATATCTTTAATATGACTTAACGAAGGAGCAGTGCTTCTTTGAGATGTAATAGTCTGGATTTGGTGCTTCTTTTGGTAAAGCTTCCCTACATGATCCATTTTCTCTCTCTTCAGTCCAATGAAAACCACTAGCTGTGAAGTCAGAAGATCCATTCCTGCAAGATATTTTACTTCTCTCAGTCTCAGTTTTCTAGTCTGTAAAGTGTGGATAGGTTTATTGTGAGAGTTTAAAAAATAAATAAATTTGGGTCTAAAAGCATTTTAGAAACCATGAAACCCTATTCACATGTAAGGAATCATTAAGGGTTTTTAGATTCAAGCTTGTATATGACCTTGATATAGTTTTGAATCAAGCAGTGATCACCATTTTGGCCACTTTTCAGGAATTAACTCAAGCTTGGACCACACATTTAATTTTCTCATGAATTAGACTACTGATTTCTTCTCAGAAATATTTAAAATTGACTTTAATAAAATTAAAGTAAATTATTATTAAATCTGTAATAGATGGAACACAGAAAAGCCCCAGGAAGTTTCAGCCAAAGTTAGAAACATATGAGTTTTTGAGCCAGCAACTCTAAAGCCTGAATGCTGGCTCTACTGCCTATTACCTAAAGGAGAAAGTATGGGTGATTCAGGCAAAAAATAAAATTGTTGAAGAAATAATCTGACCAAAATAAAGAATTGAACTAGAACACACACACACATACACACATGCACACACATAAACACACATGCAATTAACCAGGGCTAGGGGAAAATGACTAAGAGACTAAATATTTGACTCTAGAGATTAAACATAGGGCACCTCTTTGGGCCATGTTTGAAAAAAACATCTCTCCATTTTTATTTCCATTGTTGTGTGATTTTTAACAAGAGGCTATCACTGTTATCCAGGTGTATAACTTTCTACTTTGGGGGGCCTTAAAAAAAATCTGTTGTATTGATTCTAAGAAATAAATGTGTGTTTCAACAGAAATCTCAATAGCCCACTTCAAATTTATTTACTGTTCTTTGAATATGTAAACCCATTTTAAAACATCAGGCATTGATAATTCAAGAAAATGTATCCAAAGTGAAGCAAGATGCTGGGTTGGAAAAAAATTAGTTCAGAGTTTTAAGATAATAAATCCTTAGCAATAGGTATCAGACATTTCTAGATGGTAGAAGAGAAATTAGAACTTCCAGACTATATGGTTTATATGCAAAACTTCTGGTACACCTGATAATGGCTCACCTATGCATTTCCTGGCCATTTGATTTTCATGTGTTGGAAATTTTCGTGGGCCAGGGATGGTCAAGGTTTTGTAACTTTTATTACCTTTTGAGCTTGTGTAGGCAAGTATGCCTGAAAGAACCTAAATCTCCCCAAAATAGGGATCAGTTAAAAATTATAGTAAATCCAAGCTATGGAATATTATGCAACAATTAGAAATCAGGTTACAGAAATCCATCTATTATCTTGGAAAGGTGACCAAAATATGTTGCTATGTGAAAAACATTACACTACAAAACAAGTATTAAATGTTCCCATTTTCAAGTAACACTCACATAATTGCAATACAGGTGGCTGGAATGATTAATAAGGTAAAGATGCTTGGCTTATCACCAGGAAGAACAAATAAATTATCATTCAAACCAGAATATTTGTGAGAGTGAAAGGGAAACTACTAATAATTACCAGGAGACAGAAGGCATAAACCAGGGCTGTCCAAGGCAAACCAGCATATTTGGTCACCCTAATTTTGGATGTTTTATATCCTTCTTTTTGCTTGTTTGCATTTTCTAATTTTTTTTTTTTTTTGTAATAAATGTTTTTATGGATTGAATTTTGTCCCCTAAAAAGTTATGTTCAAGTCTAAAGCCCCAGTCCCATGAACATAATCCTAATTAGAAATTGGATCTTTGAAGATATTATTAGTTAAGATAAGGCCAACCTGGCATAGGGTGGGTCCTAATCCAATTTGACTTTTGTACTTACAAGGAGAGGAAATTTGAACACAGACGGAGACACATCCAAGTGACAGAGGCAGACACTGAACTATGCCACAATCCAAAGAACGCCATCGATTGCTGGCAAGCCACTGCCAGAACCCAACAGACTTGAGAAGGAATGGCCCTGCTGACTCCTTGATTCAAACTTCTGGCCTCCAAAACTGTGAGACAATACATTTCTCTTACTTTAAGCCACCCAGTTTCTGGTACTTTATTACAGCAGTCCAAGGAAACTAAGATAAACATGAATTGCCTTTGTAATGAGAATTTTAAAATTGACAATTTTTAAAACTCACATTTTCTGTGTTTCCATATATCACCTCCACTTACCTGGAAATGTTGTTATAGTATGTTTTTAACTTGGAAGTTGAACAAAAACAAATGTTTTGGTCACATTTCTCCCACTCGTCTGCCCAGTGTAAAGGAAGGGAGGTAAAACACGACTGATAGACACTTCAATTGTTTCAAGCTTTTTGCTTTTTTTCTCTCCTTTGAGATGGCTCCCTCGTCTGTTTGCTCATTGTTTTTGCTTGATATCTGCTCGTTGTTTGTTTTCTTTAGGAGGCACCTGGAGCCAAACCCAGGGCCACCCATGTGGGAGGTGGGCGCTCAACTGCTTGAGCCACATCTGCTCTCCCTCAAGATTTTTAATTTTGTTAGCAGTATAAAACACACATACTTAGCTAAATATGAATTTAAATTTAAAAGGAAAAACCTAAAGAAAAATTAAATATTCCTATTTTTTTTATGTCTAACAGACATAAAACTTTGCATATACCCCTCAGTAACCATCTGCACTATTCATTGAAGTAATCACTTTAAATGATTCAGTCTATCAGTTAGCTTGTTGAAATCATCAGCAAGCCACTTAGCCTCACTGGAACCTTACTGGAACTCAGTTTCCTCAACTGTAAAATGGAAATCATGGCATCTAATAAACAGACCTGTCTTTCCCTCTTTAAATGGATAATCAAGTTGAGAAATAGATTTCCATTTTATATGAGTGCCAATACAACCATTCCTAAGCCTAGGATCATTTTATCCTGGGCATTCCTGAACTTAGTGGGTTCTTCTTTGCAGTGAAAGGAACTCTAATAGTTTTGAGATAAGACTTTTCTCACATACCTCATACCAGATGATCTCTTATCCTTTATATGGAATGCTCAGTTCCATCTCTTCAGGGTTCAGACCCTGAAGTACAGACTTTCTCTGCTGGGATTGTTCTGATCACACCTACCTCTTCAACACAGGAGCAAAGGGAATTAAATATTTGAAAACAACAAAAATCTTTCAATAGTGACTACTTGATATTCATTGCAAGCTCAGTTTAGGATTTTTCATTGTATTATTTACTTTCCAAATATATATCCATATTACATACTTGAAAATATATGTATGCATACATATAACAATATCAAACAAAATGAATTTTTATCCTAATACTAGCTTTTTACATGCAGAGTTAGATAACTGTAGCCGTTTGGCAATTTGATGTAATTATGAATTCCAAAAATATAATTTGGATCATGCTTGTAAACTGATCTATTAATCTGGGCATGATTAAGTTATGATTAGGGCATTGACTGGGCGACGTCAGTAGGGCGTTGAGCCTCACCCCTTGGTGGGTGGTGGAATCGAATATAAAAGGCAAGGCAAAGGACAGAAGGAGCAGTTTTTGAGAAGCAATTTTGATGTTGGAGAGAAGGCCCCAGGAGAAGAGAAGCAAGCTGTTCGCCTGATAGTCTACAGCTGACCTTGTGGAGGAAACAGAGGAGCTAAGCCCAGAGAGAAACACAGCCCAGGGAAGAGAGGAACCCAAGAAACCTGAACCCTGGCAAACGTCGGCAGCTGTCTTGCTCCAACACATGACAATGGACTTTGGTGAGAGAAGAAACTTAATCTTTATGGCCTGGTAACTGTGGACTTCTACCCCAAATAAATACCCTTTATAAAGATCAACCCATTTTTGGTATTTCACATTAGCACCCCTTTTTGGCTGACTAATACAATAACCCTTCATCTAGTTCCGTCTCTAAATTGTAAAACAGTTTATAGGTTCGCTGCAAAGAAGAGCGATTGTAAGTAATCCAAAAATGTATTGAAAATGACGGCAAGAAATATATTATACTCGCTAAAACCAATTTGGGCAAAAGGTATAAAAATCCCCCAAAGAAAATACCTCAAGTAGGAAAAACCTTTCTGAATATATGCTGTATATATGTTGGATTAACATATTTATAGAAATAACATAAAACATTTTAAAAAATTAAAGATACAATGAATAAACCTAGGGAAGCCTAGAGTCAAATGCATCCATGAAAAATGCATTCATTAAAAGTAAATGCACTAAGTAAAATTACTCCCCACAGCTATATTTATAACTTTTTCAGGGGGTAGGGGTGGTTGAGCGGCAGGTCACTTTCTCCCTAAAAGTCATGAAAGAACTAAAGTTGGCCCTGACGAATATGTAGGCATTACCAGCTGCTGTTTATGCTCACGATGGTCTCGCTTCTATTTCTAGCCAACTATGAGATCACCTTTTTCTACCAAGTTTAGTCAGCAGTGATCCCAGTACTTTTGGCATGGAACAGAAGTGTTCTTCTGCTCTTCATCTGTTGCGAGAAAACACTTTAAGGTAATTGTACAAGAGAAATAGTGGTTATTATCTTAACTTAAAGTCATGTTATACTAAAGCTCAGAACTCCCCTCTGCCTGTACATCAGATTTTTCTGAGGAGTTTCTTAAAATTATTAGTATCCAGTTCTGTCACCAGAGATTCTGATCAGCCATCTGGGTGGTGCCAGGACATCAGGGATTTTTAAAGCTTCCCTGGCCATGTTCAATGCATCCATTTGAGAACCACTGCACTAGACCTACCCATATTTTTGTTGCTGTTTTAATTACTGCTATATGTCTTCCATGTCCATCCCCAATCTATCCCAACATCGCTGCCTGAACATAACAGTCTGTACTTTCATGTAGCAACGGTCCCTATCACTATTATACAAATTCTCTCATCACGGACTTTCACAACAGACTTGCCAGATGCCCTGGCACACTGAACACTCACAACTCCTGGCCCCTTTCTAGCCACCCACGTGGCTCTGCTCCCATCAGGCCAGTGTTTGGCTTGGGAAGAAGCATTATATCTGCTCCTGTGTATGTTGCATGTGCTATTCTTATACTTAGGTGCAAAGTATAAACACGGGAGCAAAATGGAGAAAAGCTAATTCAATGAGAACTAAGATGATTACTTCATTCCTAATAAAGGCCAGTTAGTAGGAAAACTGTTTTCTAGTTAAGTATGGAGGAAAAAAAATTGTAATCACTAAGGGAGAAAAAAAATAAAATTAGAAAAAAATCTAGAAAATTTCTATGCTCATCTTGTTCCACTTTAATGAAACATGACCTAAAATCATAAATGAAGATTTAAACATGTGATATATGAAAAACATAGAGAATTCCAACCATGTCCAACAAATAAATTAGCATTCTTACCTCTCCTGACTCATTGGAAGGAACAAGCTCAGATGTTGTACTATAACTCCAGAAAGGAAAAAACATATATTTTTGTGTGCAATAATGTTACTGAAAAATAATCACTGAACATCAGCAAAAATATCTCCTCCCCTGCTCATTTTCTTCCTTCCTATCCTCTCTCTTCCTTTTCTTCCTTTTCCTCTTCTGCTTCTTGTGTGTCATAAATGATACTAAGAAAAGTGAAGGAATCAGGAAGCATGTCACATGAGTGAAACTTACCTGTCAAGTATGACTGCTGAAATAAATGATTGAGAATGGCTGCTTCAGAAAACAACTTATTAAATCACTCTATGTTCTCAATTGCTGACTCTTGATGAAGACTAGCATCAATGGAAAACGGATGATTTTCTGCATTTAAGCAAATAATTGCAAAAGGAAATTTCCAAGGAAGTTTAAAGTAATTTTTTGTCTAGGGAGGGGTAAGGGGAAGAAAAAAGTTTGAAATAGATAAATCTCTGTGTAAAATGATTTTTATCCTTTTTAGGTTTTTCTTAAAATAAAGCAACACCTACTGCAATTCTCCCAGGCAAAGAGAAAGCATTTGCTGGAGACCTCACTGGTCCTTCAATGCAATAATTAAAGGGCACCTTTTGTATATGCCAATTAATTTCATAAGTAAAAGAGCTGAAGTCCCACAGAGGGTTCATACACTACCCAGACCTGGTTCACCAAATATTAAATAACAGTCCATTTGAAAAGGAAAAGACAAATATTGGGTGTGTGTGACAAAGGTTCCATTCTGTGTTAATTTTAGCAGATAAAGTTATGTGGCATTGATGGTGATTTCTTTCAGTCAGATTGTGATGCAAAGCGGGATTTTTTTTTGACAAGGTAAAGTCCTTTAAAAGCCTTCATTTGAAGCTTCGTATTGATTCGTCATTACATTCTAAGTCACTGCCTTTGTATTTGACTTAACCACGTGTTAACATTATGTGAGAAGAAGACCTGTTTCTACATGTACGTTCTTCAGGGAACTCAGAATAGCAGGCAGAAAATTCTTGCCCACATTTAACCCCCCACACGTATGCCCCAAGAAAACTTTAAATCCGTAAAACTTTTGGAAGATTTTATAGGAAAGTTCAACAGGGATAGCCCAAGTCCTTTTTTGCCTCTGCTTTGATGTTTTGGTTTGGAATTTCACCATGAACCCTGGAAAAAAAATCTTACTAATATGATACATATATTAATAATATATATTCACACATGTATTTATGTAAGAGAATTCAGCAAATAGGATACACTGTGCAAACAGTATCTAAGAAATCAGGAAATCACAAGATATATTCTGAATAGTGCTTTGCCTTTTACTTTTATAGCAAAACAGACTTAAATTTTAAGTGTAATGAAATTTATTTATCAACATTCAAGGACCCTACCATTATCAGGAAAATAATAAGATATACGTTTTAGTTTTACTGACATGTTAATTTTAAATATCTTTGCACTCACACTAAGTACAAGGCACGTGCCAGGTGAAGCAATCCTACAAGGGTATGTAGAACTGATCCGTCAATTCCCTAAGGTGTCTCTTCAGTTTCGCTCAGACCATGTTCACCTTATCAGTTTCGAAGTATCACGAAGCCATTTTGCTATCAAAGACCCCCACGTGTTGAAAGGAAGAGAGAGCACGGAAGATGGCGTTAACAGTAAATCCCAACCGTTGCATTATGGCCACTAAGCATTTCGATAAAATCTTTTCCCATTGCTGCGAGGGCCTCATCGCGCCACCCACCGAGGGAATCAATGAACATGTTAAGTGGTACAGCTGGGAAAAGAAGTGTCTAGTGATAATATTCTGCATTCATTTGTTCAACGTCTTTTCTGTAGTTATCAGTAGACACGTGCTGGTGTTAACTTCTGCAAGTATTAAAGGCTACAATGGGGAAGCGGGTGTGGCTCAATCGATAGAGCTCCCGTTTACCATATGGGAGGCCCCAGGTTTGCTTCCCGGGGCCTCCTTGTGCGGCGCGGCACGGCCCGGTGGGCTGATGCAGCAAGACCTCACCGCAAGGGGGAGATAAGCAGACACAGAAAAAACACACAGCGAATGGACACAGCAAGGGGGGGATAAATAAATAAATCTTTTTTAAAAAAATAAAATAAAGGCTACAATGAAAATACTTATAATGCCCATTTTTGTCTGAGAATAGTCTCATCTCTTTGAAGTATGAAGCAAACATCAGTTTCTTGAAGGATAAATTGAGCGAGAGTGTCTCAAGACTTGCTCAACATCAACTGACAATCAATGGAAGGGTATGAAAGGGGAATCAGATGTCCTGACTCCTAGCCATTGTGTTTATTTATTTTTCTAATTTTTGAAATTATGTCCTTTGCAAACTTGCTCTAGCGGACACATTCAGACAGTTATCACATTATAATTACAACAAATAAAGCACTCTTGAAACAACAGTAGTAGCTCACACAAGTTTACTTAGAGTGGTATTCCTTAAACTCTTGGTGCTGATTTGCTACATAAGACAACATTGTCTTTCTGCATGCTGCCCCCTGGTCTTGTGCAGTGCACAACCTGAGCTACCTATGAAGCAGCCCTCCTTGGTGATGTTTAATACATTGACTAATCTTAACTAGAGGATCCCCTCTGTAAAAACCTGAACTGTTAAAATGATGGTTAACATTGTTTCATGCTGTAATGGCATCACTAGCCCCTCTAGGAATCTCTTTTGTGATTTTCATCATTGTTTAGTATAGGCTGAAAGCTTCTTGCTCAAAATTCCAAATTCCATGGTGTGGCAGAGGCTAGGTGGCAGGTGAGGGCCAGTGTTGTGACTACTCATTACTATTTCCCAAAATACTTCTTCATTTCCAAACGTTTTAAATCTCTAATTATTCAACTGCTCCTTAAAAATTGATTTTTATTCCTTTTACAGAGAAGAAAATATGTTTATGATGGGAAGACTTTTCTACTGTTGAGAAAATGTAAACTCTATAGAAATGGTTTACCATATTTTGAGAAGTGAATTATTGGTTTAATAATTAGAAATAGTTTTATCTTAACTTCATTCATACTAGAAAAAAAAAAGGAAATTTTGCTGGCTGCTTCCAATCACAATAATAAAAGGCATGAGGTTCATAACAAATGTTTTCTTAGCTTATGATTGTAAAGAAATTTCAAGCTAAATATTTTGGTTTATGTCTTTGGTATTGCCCCAAGTGACAGCCATAGTACTTGGAATATAATAACCACACATAGATAATTAGTGTCTGAAATTAGATAGGAAAATTGCACATTTTGAGACCAAACCAAGTTCAATAAAAATATCTGGAATCTCAGAGGACTATTTGCTTTTCTAACATATTTGAAAGGAATTTCCAGCACAAAGGTGAAAAAGTTAGAAAAAAAAAAATTGTTGAACCATCCAAGAATTCAGACGGATGTTGAAAACATTTAGCTCAGATCTATAAATAACCAAGGAAAAATGGACTTCTCATTAAAAGAAAAAAAGGAGGTAAACTATTGCAATTAACCAAACACCCTCTGAAACTAAAAGGAAACATTATCAAAGATGGGGGGCGGGAAATGAGCCATATCTTCATATTTACATTTCAGAGATAATTTGATTTTCTACACGTTAATCAGGCAAAATTGAGATAAAGAATAAGACCTGGCAGTGATGGACAAGAAAGCTATTGCCATTCAGATGGTTATACTGGACAGCCAGGGCCAGTAAAAAGAGCACAGAGCTAGATTCTAGTTCCAGCCCTGGTTCTGCCATCTGTTATTTAAGCTTACTGAACCTCATCTTCTTCCATTGTGAACAGAAAGGTTTGTCCTAACCAGGGGTCTCTCAAGTTGATATTGGAGCGGGGAGAAGGGAAGGTAATAATTTGTTTGCCTGTAGATGGTGGGTGGGATTATTTCAAACTAAGCCTCTTAAGATTCTAAGATCCCTCCCCTCCAAAATGATACTTCCCCTTCCCCTTTTGAGAATCACTTTGACCTGTGGGATTATATCTCATCCCTCGGGTGTGCTGGCACCTAAAAAAAAAAAAGTAGACATCCCTGGATAAGACAGTTAATGTCCTTTAAATTGTATAATTCTATGACCCATACCACTTCTAAGAAATGCAAATTCATCTACAAAGCAAAATACTCATAATGTTAAATAAAATAGTATATAGAACATATCCAGTGTGAGTAAAAGAAAAAGCAATAAAATGTTAAAGCTATTTACGGGTGATTTTTTTTTTTTTTTTAAGATTTATTTATTTACTTGATCCATTTTAAACGCCCCCTTCCCTATTTGCTGTTTTGTGTCCATTCGCTGGGCAATTCTCTGCATCTGTTTCATCTCTTCTCATCCTCCTCCTCCAGTCTTCACCAGGATTCGATCCTGGAGACCTCCGATGTAGGAGAGAGGTGTTCTACCATCTGCACCACCTCGGCTCCTGGTTTCTGGAGCTTTCGGAGCATCTCGTCTTGTCTCTCTCCTTTTACGTCATCATCTTGCTGCATGGCTCCCGGGGTCTGGCGGCTCACCGGCACACAGAGCCTGGCAGCCCATGCGCCTTCTATATATATATATATATTTTTGTTTGTTTGTTTGTTTGTTTGTTTGTTTGGGAACCCAGGTCCCTCCATATGGCAGACGGACGCCCAACCATTTGAGCCACATCTGCCCCCCTACGGGTGATTTTTAATATTTATTTACTTGTGCTGTTTTTGTCCAATTTTCTGCAAACTATAATAATTTATAATAAAATAAATAATAATTTCCAAATAGTGATTTCTTTTATGATTGGATCAAAACAAAAATAAATAAGGTGCACACTAATTCGAGCTTAAATTTTGAAGGTTGAACCTTAGACAAAAGCCCAAACTTTAACATGATTAGCAAGGGCTCTCATGATTTAATTCCATCCACGCCTGCTACTCTTCTCAGTGTACAACACAACACACACTCACACACCCGCACCCACAGACCTATCCAGCCACCCACTTAGCTAAGAAGCCACCTAAGCTTCTTGACATGATCTCCAGGGATTTGCTGGTTCTCTGTTCTTGGAATGCTCTTCCCGGTTACCTTGTGTGCATAGTGCCTGTCCATGCTCATGCTCAAACTAGGCACCATTTCCTCCACCAGGTCTTTGCTGCCTACCGACCCCCCGAGAATGGGTTAAGTACCCCTCTTCTTTCATATACCAATAATCCCCCATACTTTTCCCTGGTGTAGCGTTTACCACATTGTTTATAGTGGTCTATTCCTTATAACTTATACCCAGTTCCATGAAGGCGGGTATGTCTTTTAGAGTTGAACCCAAAGGAAAGAGTAAGTGCCTAGTGTTAGCAGGTGCTAAATAAGTTCTTTTTTTTTTTTTAGTGTTTCCACTCCAGTTCTTTTAGAAAGAATGAGGGAGTAGAGATTTCAGAAGTGACTGAAGGAGCTCAGAGATTTCGTCATTTGAAACCCATTGCCTCACACCCTGGAGCGGAAACTACTCTGTCTTGAGCCACATTCATCACCTTGGAGTAGAATCCTGTTTCATTACCAGAGAGAATTATTCAGCGGGAAGGGACCGGCAGACTACAACAACAAAGCAGAAAGGAGCGGATGTAGCTCAGTGTTTGACGCCTGCTTCCCACATACGAGGTCCTGGGTTCAATGCCCATTACCCCCTTAAAAATAAAAAAAAATTCTTAAAAGCCTAGAAAGGTAGAAAACCAGCACACTCTCTTGATTTAATTAACTGTATGCCTCCATACCAATTATTTACAGCTCATGTGTTTTCTCTCACTCCCCACTACGCTCTGTGTAGGCAGGAATCATGTCTATTTACCTCCCCTTAAGGAAGTACAGGGCCTGGAAAGAGGAGTGGCCAGTCAATATTTGTCATTGGCAACTAGTTCTTTGTCACTGATTCTACCTCACCCACTAAGTAACAACAACACCATCTAATTTTCTATATTTGCTGAAATTGTAAAGAAACAGGATGCCTGGAAAACATGGCCAGAAATTTTTTGAATACCCTTGACCTTGCTCAATTAAATGTTATAATTTAAGCATTGCTACTTTTTAGATAACTAGACCATCTTTAATTTTACACCACTAAATCCAACACCCAACCTTGGAAGGAAAGAAAATTCAAACTGGCAAGTACTGCAAATCCTAAAACTTGGAATAATTCAATCCAGTCATGAGACCACATGTGTGTATACAAGTCTGCGTATGAAGGTAAATATGATCCTTTTGTGCCTGTCATTTCTCAGTTCTTCGTTCTGTGGTTAGTACCTTTTCTTGACAAGTTCCTATTTGAAATTTGAAAGACTCCTGTATGTTTGGTATTGTATAGATAGAATGAGAGAATGTAAGTGCAGGTTTTAAAATCGCCAGCTACACATACAATATTTCCCTAAATATTTTGATGCCCTAGATATGCTTTCTATAACTTTGGATCACTTTAAAATATGACAGATATCTTAAATATCGTCTGGGATGTTCCTCCATGGAGCAATCATTCCTATGGCCCTTTGGGGTCACTGGTATTTCAGCACTAACAGAAATATGTTTCAAGTAATGCTGTTTCTGGTTCGAAAGACAATGGGTGTACTTTCTGGAAAGAAAATTACTTTAGTGCCTGTTGTGACTTCTGAAGACAAATCTGAAGTCACCTGCAGGGCAAAAGAAAAGTCTTAAACCTGGCCACGGGTACGGAAATAACTATCTGTAGAACGTGGACCATGAGATCCTGACGTGCAAAGTGAAAAGCACACACATCATTAGATCCACAAATCCAGATCTACAATAACAGCCACGAAAAACTTAACCAGAAGCACAGGGGCTGTTAAGTTAAGCTCAGGTCTTGGACGTGGGTTTTAATTCTTTTTTTTTTTTTTTTCACCAAAAGCAATAAATATATGAATGAGAAGCCAGACTCATTCAAATATCAACTCCTTCTTTCAAGAGTCTATAGGTCATTAAATTGCAGGCAAGCACTCATGTAAATGAGTTCCACTGCCCTGCCCTAGACATTATTTAGAGGATTCCTGAGCTTACAAATCGGCCATTCTCTCGTGCTCATTTGAAAGTGGAAGGAAACAAGCTTCATCTCAAAGAAAACTCTTCAGTCTTTTAATCATTCTATCAGATGACAATTGCCCACCCCAAGGACTTCTTAAATTGGAATATGCTCTACACACATAAATTTCTATTGGTGGTGGTGATAGGGATATGGCATTATTACTATTATTATCATTCATTTGAACCCTGGTTTTTGCACATATAGAATGCATGACTAGGAAATTCTACTTTTATTATTTGAGTTTCTGTGTTTTTTTCACCTGTAAAACAGGAAAGACAATTTCTCCCTTTCAGAATTATGGTAAGGATTAGAAATAATTCAGGTGATGTATCTGGTACAGTGCCAAACATTGGGACATAGTAAACACTCAGTAAATTGTACCTATCACTATGTTACTAGTATTAGTATTATAAAATTATTGCAAGAAGAGAAATAAGATAATCCACAATGACACAAGTGTATGGTACCTAGTAAACTCTCAGTAAAGGTCAACTATCCCATCATCATCATAATATCATCATCACCACCATCATAATGTTAAAATGCCTCTTTATTTTCCCTATCTTCTCATCACTATTTTTGCTTCCAATTTAAGTGCTACTACAATCAGTGATACTAGAAAATATCTGTGTCCGCTTGCCAGGCTGCTCTGACAAATACCACACAATGAATTGGCTTCCACAACTGGAATTTATTGGCTCACAGTTTCAGAGGCCAGGAGTCCAAATCAAGGAGGAGGCTTGCTTCCTCCCAGGGTTGATAACATTGTCAATAGCACTCTGGCCGGCCAGGGATATTTGGGTGCCTTGGCTTTCCCATCATGTGGTGATATCCTCTCCTTTCTCTTCCAGATTCTGATGACTTCCAGCATCCGGCTCCTCCCCATGGCTTTCCCTGCCATTTCTGAATTCCTTCTACTTATAAAGGACTCCAGTAATCCAGTGTTGAAGATCCAGTTCATTCGATTGGGTCACACCTTAACTAAAAATAACATTTTCAACAGATTCTATTTACAATGGGTTCACATCCATAGGAATGAAGCTCAAGACCAAGAATATGTATAAATTGAGGTGTATAATTCAATCCACCAGAAGATTTTTCAAAGGCAAGTTTATCTTTTTACCTAATTTCCAGAGAAACTTATTTTCCATTTTAGCAGAAGGTATTTTGTCTAGAATAAATAATTAAGGCAAAATATGAGGTAATACAGCAGTAAGTTCAAAAATATTATTTTTCAATGCAGTATGGCCAAATTCTCATCAAACACTTAGGAATTCATGAAAAATAAAATTTAAATTCTCTTTTTTTTTTCAGTCTGAAAATATGGGTTTTATATCGTTTGTTTTAAATAATCAATATTTGTCAACATTTCTGTTCTTTCCAGAGGGTAGTAATTAGAATTGAGTAATAGATTATCATTAATGTACATAAATGTATGAGTCATATATATCTTGTAAAACAAACATCTGGTGAAAATCTTGAGTGAATCTATACATTATAAAATGGAAAGCATTTTTCAATGTTTTCTAAAAGCCTAAATAACTTTTATTTCTTTCCCTAAAATTGGGGGCTCTCTAAATAACATCATTCTTAGTTTATAATCTGCATATTTTTTTTCATTGCTCCACATTCTCCAATCCTTATCTCCCTCCATATGTCTGAAATACAGTCATTTAAAACAGCAAGCTTACGTTAATTACCAGAGACAAGTGTTAATGGATTTTAATTTTGCTTTATTAGAATTTATGCAAATCTCACTGTGTCGAGATTCCAAATAAAAATCCTTACAGTCACAACTTAACTTTTTTTTTTTTTTTTTTTTTGCCTGTTTACTTTGTAGAAGGGATGGGGAAAGTTTTAATTAGTATTTGGTGACAGGAACTGTTGATGGCAATATTCTTATGACAAGAAATAGGTATCATTAAATTAGCTTTAAAACTGTGTGAGTTTCATAATTTGTTAATTAGCACTGATGTCTTTCCTCTGAAGGTTCAAATTTTCAGCTACATTTTCTGATCTGTTTGCTTATTTTTATTGCCTTAATGGCTCTCTTTGCTTATTTGTTTTTAACTTTATCAGAATGTGTGCACTGTTATACACTCAGTAATATTCTTTTCCTTTCATCCAATGGATCCCATGACATAGGTTTATTGGAAAAGTTCTCTGATGCTTAATATTCTGCTAAATGAAGAAGAATATGAGGATTTTAGATGTATTCCTGGCTCTAAAATTATTATTTCCATATTATCTGGGAGATATAAACACAATGTTGAACTTCCTAATATTCAAAGATATTTTCTCTTTGTATATTTTTTTCACAGCAGTCTCACTGAAATTTTAAATTTTCATAATAACATTTAAAATGAGGTAAGGATTATTACCCCCATTTTCTACACCAGCTAGTCCCCAAGCTCATACAACTAATGCCTGGATTGACATGATTTTACTTGACTCAAAGCAGAGTGTTCTTTCTTTCAAACCACAGATGGCTCAGTCAGTGGAGTTTAGTACAGGGGTAAGCCGGGCTTTGCATTAGATACTTAACTTCTTAGGTATCTGCACATAGTGATTTTTAAAATATGTCCATAGATTCTCTGATACTTCTCCCTTCAAGAGGTGGAGCTTAATTCCCCTCTCCTTTAGAGTGGGCTGGTCTTACTGACTTGCTTCTAACAAGTAGAATACAGCAGAAGTGATGGTGTATCATTTCTGAGGTGAGGTTTATAAAGAGACTGCAACTTGTGTCGTGGGGTCTCTCTCGGATCACTTGCTCTGGGGAAAACCAGCTGCCATGTCTTGAAGGCACTCAGCTGGCCTTGTGGAGAGGCCCATGTGGTGAGGAACTGAGGCCTCCAGCCAAGAGCCAGTAGAGTGTGTCTCCTCAGAAGCTCTCATCAAGACTTCAAATGGGGCAGCTTCAGCTGGCTGTTTGACTTCAACCCCATAAGACACACTGACCTTGAACCACCCAATCAAGTAATCTCAGATTCTTGACCCTCTAAAGCTGTGAGGCAATAAATACTGCTGTTTGGGGGTAATTTGTTACACAGCAATAGGCAACTAATACAATGTGCTTATTAGAGCTTGTGACTGCTTAGAAATAGGGAAAATAAATTCAGTAGGAAAGGAAGGTGGGGCCTAGAGTCCCATAGATATTAGAGCCTTAGGTAGTACAAAGGGACATCAAAAAGTTTAAAACATCAGAAGGCAAATAGAACCCTGGGTCATGGGCTCTTGGGACAGCACATGGCCCATGATTAAGATCCTGGGTTAAAAATCTAACTAATTTACTATGTAACATGAAGTTACATACATCTGCTTTTCTGTGCCTCAGGTTCCTCGTGTGTAAAATTAAAGAACTCCATAAAGCTTTCCTGAGTATTAAATATGACACTGTATGAAAAGTACTTAACTTAGTTCCTAATATATAGTAAAGGCCCAAGAAATGTTAATTATTCCACTTAGTAGAAGGAGCAGTAGGGTTGTAGGAGAGCCGAGGAGGAGCAGAATCTGGCTTTGTGTGAGCAACACTGTAGGGTGGTTGTGCCCCGGGACCCATTTGCCAGGTCATGAGAGGCCCAGAGAGATTTCTTGATGAAGATAAACCAGTGCCAGTGAAATCACCAAGAGGAGCTCTGGACTTCTCCACCAGTCATCACACACAGAGCAAATTCAGACTTCAGTAGTTGTTCAAATGGCATCCCGAGAATGGTGGAAACTAGGATCTCATGGATTTGGGCAGGGGGACCTGGGATCCACACAGTGGTAAGAAAACAGAGATATGTTAGTCCAATGAGCAAATACAAAAGCTGGTTGGAGCACAGTGACACTACTGCTGCCATGTGGAATGTTGGCCAGTGTCTCAGGGCAAAGAGCAAAGTCCCTGCTATACACAAAGAGCCTGTAATTTAACTTTCAAGGTTGAGTTTTCCAAGAATGGGACCTAGTGTGTCATTTCACGTTACCCATACTATCCTTCCCAGTCTTTCACAACTTATGCCTACATTAAATTCTCCCTTCCTCCTAAATAGTAGATGCAAAAGCCTCTCTAAACAGACAGTGAATAATCTTAAAAGGCAGGATTTGGAAATGGCCACAGTGACCACCAATATAATTAATGCCAGATGTCTTCAAAGACCTTCTTTCACCTAGAAATGAAACTAATTACTCGTCTTTTTCACGGGGAGACCCTCACTGTTTGTTATGTAGGAGTAGCAACAGCTGGGCCGTCCCTGGCCGTTTAGTCTCAGAGCCCTTTCAATAAATCTGGTTTGAATTCTAGAGACGACCTTCCCCCACGACCTAAAAGAAATATTCAGGAAATAGAACCTAGTAAAATGATTTATAGCAGCCCACAGTCTGGTGGAGAACAGGCGGGTAGTGAAGCAATGAATTCTAGCCCCTCCTCAGTCATGTTCAGGTGTAAACAAACAGCAAGTTAAAAAGAAAAAAAAAAAAAAAACTTTAAAAAAAAGTCAGATACAAACCTTGGTGCTCAAGTATAATGCTAAGGCAAAAAACTAGAAACAAAAACACACACAAAAAGAAAAAACTAGAAACAAAGAAACCTGTTGATGTGAATGCACACAACTCTGTGATTATACCAAATGCCACTGATGGTACACTTTAGATGGATTGTATGGTTTATAAATACGCTACATTCAAATTGATAGTAATTTTTTTAAAAAAAAAAAAAGAACCTATTGATGGAGCTTCTAAGGATATGAAAGGACTTAAAGAGTTTCAGGATTGGTCAAGACCATCGGAGGCCCTTTATTTTAGTTTACCACCATCGTTCACCCCAACTCAAAGCAGTAAGAGCTCAAACTCAAGGAGATTAAGTGGTTCTCTTTTTTTTTTTATTGTGGGTAAAAAATCAAATTTTTCACAATACGTACGAATATTTGTAAAATGATATATAAATACATATGCATAAGTGGTTCTCTCCATATCCTATAGACCAGAGGTCAGTTCTTTTGACTGCTAATCTAATTCTCTTCTGACTACATTACATTTTACAAAATGCAGATGCAAGAGCATGACAACTTAATCAGAAGAGCTCATGAACAAAGTTCTATAAGCCCTGCTCTTTGACTGGCTTTTCCATTCTGAGCATCATAATAAAGACTACCAGTACCATTCAGGCCTTGATTTTCCAACATCTTCCCTTAACAGGGCTTGAAGGGTTCTTTTTAACTGGCAAATTTATAAAGACAAAAAAAATTGCATTAAGAAAAACTAAATCCACATCCAGAAAACCTGCAGGTTACTAAAATGCCAATACATGATTACAAATACTCTTCATAGGTATGCAGGGTGGTTTTGATTCTGTATTTGATATTCACTGTCTGTACTAGTAAAGGTGTAGATGAAACCTATAGATGAGTCAGGGAAATATCTCTAATTTTTTCTGATTCCTCCCTTCTTTCACCATTTTCTTTCTTTGTCCTCTGAATCACTTCTAAGGTGTCAAATCATCCTTATCTATACCTGATAGCTCCCTTGCATAAAAACTGATGCGCTATTCTCAGATAATCCTCTTGTGCTGCAATTGCTCAAACTTTCATTTTTTAAAATACACAGATTGAGGTATTCGATTAAAATTGTGCTACCTATAATCTGAATTCCTAGCTGCATGGCTAATGCAATTCCTTATAAATGTGCTCTGCAAGTACTGCAGCATAATGTCCTCTGTGTTGCTTTCAGTAATAGAGGCTTTTATAAACCTCCTTTGCTTTAAAAAAAAAAAATATATATATATATATATATATATATGTATGTATGTATGTATGTATCTGAGGTGAGTGGTGCCCAGGAAAGTCATCTTCTCTTGCTCAGAAACCTTTTTTGTTTGAACACTTTGGTCCACTATTAAAACTCCAACTGCATCTTGCAACCAGGGAGCGTTAGTTTTTAAAAAGATGCTTTCTTCTTGGTATCATTGCATTGCCTGACTAGTCAATCCTTGCTCTCTTCTCTGTATTTGTTCATAAGAAAGTCAGTAACCTGCTCCAAATTTCATACTCCTAAGTTCCTTCAGACACCCAAGAGCAAAAATAGAATTGAAGAGAATGAAGCAAAACACGGGGCAGGAAGAAGTGGAAAGAGAAAAATAAGAAAGAGAACTTAGCCAAGGACTGAGGTCCTTTCAGCCAAGACCAGGGTCAGAGAAATAAGGAGAGTAGGATCTAGAACAAATAGGGTGCTAGGGAAGAGGGAAACACAACCCCGAAAGGTAAAAGGGCAATTCTTCTATTGGAAAGTTGTTGGCATTTATTTTGAAAGGGATCAGTGAATAAGGTTTAGCACCAAGTGGTAAGGATCATGAATGGGGTCTAGGACCAAATGGTAAGGAACAGGAATAGAGCTTAACACCAAGCAATAACGAACAGGAATAGGGCTTAGCATCAAGTGGTGAGGAACAGGAATAGGGCTTAGCACCAAGACTTTAGTATCTCTCATATCATTTTCCCAGCATCTTCTACAAGAGTTGTTTTAAATTTAAGTGTATATATGAATCATCTGGGAGCTGAATAAATGTTCAGATTTCAAAGTCTACCTCAGCGATGCTAGTCCCACAAATCCCCAGAGATGCTCAAGAATCTGAATTTCTAACAAGACCCTATGTGATTCTGATCCAGGTAATCCCATGTCTATAGTTTTAAAAGTGTCTTCTACAATATAACTATCCATTTCTAGAAAGGAAGGAAGAAAACAAGAAAAGGAGGAAGAAGAGTGAAAGGAAAAAATTGTTTGCTAAAAGGTTTTTTTTTCTTTTCTCTCCAAATCTGAAGTTCTTAAAAAGTATATTTAAAACACAACATGCAATAAAAATTTAGATAAACATGAACTGTGCACTTTTATACACTAAAAAAGAACTATTTTAATAGAATCCATAGAGATGATTTAACTTTTTGAAATGATCAAGGAGTCCAATTTTATGAAGTATTGTTTTCTTATGCTATTAATATTTGCTATTTTATTTTTAAAAGTGAGTAAAATGCGTTTTCCTCCAAAAAAAGGCCACAATATCAAATACTTCTTTTTGCCCTTTTCATGAAACAATTCAGAGCCAAACACATTTAGCACATTAGGCCTTTGATCTCCAATTTCAACTAACCCAGCAGAGTAATAGTTACAGAAGAGCCCTCTGTGAGGTCTTAACCGCTGTTACAGCTTTTTTCTTCAAGGAAACGTTCATTCTCATCATCAAATTCCAAATAACCCACTAGTTGCCCAAATTTCAATACTATACATCAAAGCAGATAAATGTGAGTTTAAGTGCTAGCAGCATTCTCTCTAACATATTATCTCCCCACTTAATTTCTTATTAGAATCCTGGGGATGCAAAGGTGGTTAAATTCTTGAGGAAGGTTCTATAGGATTAAGAATCTCTATGCATGTTTTACATGTGGGAAAAGTAAATTAGCCATTTCAACAATGCATTGTAATATCTTTATTTCTTAAAAAGCTGCATTATTTCTCCTATAGAGATAGCATAGCATTAGTTTATTCTGATGTAAAAACTGTTTTTAAAAGCCTTTGATAGTATATTTAAATATGAAATTGGAAATTGTAAGATAAAAAACAAAGCTCATTCAAATATATTTTTTATACTCTCAAATGGCCTTTTTTAGAAAGCTCATGCAAACTTTTGCTGATTTCCCCATTGGTGGTTGCAGCTGATGGAGCATTCATAAAAGAGCAAAGCTAGCTGTCAGAGTGCATTGGCAGCTACAAAACAGGAGACAAAAGAAAAAGGCTGCCGTTATTATTGTGGTTGCTCATTGGGGCGAGTCAAGGCCTACTTTTTCCTACTTGAGCAGTAGAGAGAATATGTGGTCACTAAATATTGCATTTATATCCTAGTACTGTTTTTAGGATACTGTGTCAGCATTTGGTATGGTTTAAGATGTTTGGCTCTGAAACTGTGAGCAAGGTAGATGTCAAGTTAACAAAGTCCATGGGACGGCCAATTACATGGAGCCAAATAGTCTAAAATATATCTCAAGTAAGTAAGGAGAGTGAAAAAACTCATTCTTGGAATCAGAAGACTTGTGTTTGAGTATGGTTGGTGATATTGAACTCGATGATCTCCGAGCAATAAAATAACAAGTAAAAAAAAAAAATAAAAAAATAAAAATATATATATATATGGTCCCTGCTTTCATAGAGCCTACAATCTAGTGTGAAAATCAGATATAATGAAATTTTCACAAAAGAAATGTGTGCCTATTAACTCTACAACATGAACTGAGAATGAATAGTGCATGAGAATATAGTTTAGAGGCAGACTCATTTGGAAGGTCAGGGAAGACTTAGATAAGGAAGTGACATTTGGGTAGGGCTCTGAAGGATGAGTAGGAGTTAATCAAGCAAAAGACTCAGAGGAGAATCATTGGAAAGCACGACAGTTGGGGGAAAAGTATCTGCAAAGACTAAGGCCGACAGGGCCAGGGTACATTCAAGAGAAAGTGTGGCTGAATAAACACAATCTAGAATATAGTTTACTAGGAGATAGGATGAGGGCTGAGAAGGAGTACTGATGCCTAATGTGTGTAGAATTTTTAATTAACTTGACTGTAAAAGTGTGGAAATGGGTAAAGTTGATGGTACCACATTATAGTGGGTATAACTAACATGGCTGATTTAAAAATGTGATTGTGGCTGAAAGGGGTAGTCTAGGGATGTAAATGTCAATCGAAAGAAAGCTAGAGAATGATTTAGGGACTGCATAACATAGTGATCTCAGTGGTGGATGAGGATTGTGGTTAATAGTACAAATTCAAGAATATTCTTCTATGAACTAGAACAAATGTACGTCACTATTACAAAGTGATAAGTATATGGTTATGCATGAGAAAATACAATTAATATAACTTATGGACTATAGTTAACAGCAATATTGTAATATTCTTGCATTATTGTTATGCAAGGTACCATATCAATGCTAAGTGTCGATAATAGGGGGGTATGGGATTTTTTCTATTAGACTAAGAAAAATGTTCAAAAATTTACAGAGGCGATGCACAACTCTGATGAAACCGAGAGCCGCTGAGTGAACACTTTGGATGGATTGTACAAGGCAGGGGACCATACAACACAGTGAATCATGTAGTAGATGATGGACTATGGTTAACAGTACAAATATGAGAGTGTTCTCTCATGAACTAAATAAATGTACAATACAATGCATGGTGTTAATAGGGAGGTATATGGAAAAAATACACCAAACGTAAACTATGGACCATAGTTAGTATTAAAATTATGATGTTCTTTCATAATCTGTAGCAAATATTCCACGAAAATGCAAGGTGTTGGTGGAGGGGTGATGTGTGGGAATTCTGCACGTTATACATGATTGTTTTGTAAACTCACAACTTCTCTAATTTTAAAAGTATGTATTTGAAAAAGAGAGACAAAGTTTAGCTAGACTATAAAAAACTCAGGGAAAAATGGCACAAAATAAGTGTGGAACAGGTAGCCAGAGTGTGCAGGGCACTGTGTATTGCATGGAAGATTTGGATCTTTATCTTGTAAGAATTTGGGAGTCACTGAAAGGTTTTGTGTGGAGGTGTGTATGTGGGTGGATGTGTGTGTACCTGTGTGTATCCTCTCACAGCACGGGTTTTAGGAGGGAAAGTAGGACCTGGCCATATTTATACATCTCAATCACTCTGGCTCGGATATGGAGAAGAGATTGAAGTGGGGATCAGATGGCATGTGGAAGGACCTTGGTGATGGAAAACTGGACTGAGAGAATGAACAGGGAACAAGTTAGGAAAGAGGCTTTGGCTCAGAGTCAGATGGATGGCTCACCAGGATAAAGGACCAAGTCTGGGGGAAAGAAGGCTGGTCATGTCTTTGATTTTGAACCTATTGAGTTTGAGCTGCCATTGAGACCAACCAAGTAGAGGTGAGAACAGACAGCTGGCCCTTTAGGGTTAGAGCCCCCAGAGCAGGCCGCAGCTACAAGGATTTGAGCTGTTGGGTGAGTTCTAAAGGGTATATCGGGCTTTAACATATGGAGACTGAGGGGCATTCCAGAAAGAACACTTGTGATCATACTAAAGCAGGAACATATACAGGCTGTTCTTTCATTAACCACTTTTACAAACTCTTTTCTTTTATAACACAATTTAATCAAGTCTTTTAAAAAATGTAAGCCCTAAAATGCATTAATCCATTATTCTCTCTTAGTCCAACGGAATGTTAATTTTAGAGTAGACTCACGTAATGGATGAAGTAACTGCCTTATAAAGAGTGAGTGCCTACATCCTATGAAATTTACAACCTCTCTCTTCCTATAATCACAATTTATTTAAAAATTTCTAGAATTTCCTTCAGAATTATGCTTCTTCTTTAAAGGTTCAAAAAAAAAAA
>JAQZBX010009343.1:0-46288 GCA_029593785.1 Cabassous unicinctus
TTTTTTTTTTTTTTTTTTTTAACAAATCAGTTTTATTAATACAATTTTAAAAAGCATACAATTCATCCAACATGTGCAATAAATGGTATTTGGTATAATTGAATAGTTGTGCATTCATCACCTCAATCATCATTATAGCATTTTCATTATTTCAATAATAAAAATAATAAACAAAAAACAAACTAGCAAGAAAATTCTTCACCCTTTGATCTCTCTATGCTTCTCCTGCTGAACATAGCTGCTACTTCTGGCTATTGGTGCACAATTACTTATTTATTTATTAAGCAGTTTTATTGAGATATAGTCAAATACTATATGATCTAGCCAAAGTGTATAATCAATGGCTTTTGGTATAATCACACTGTTGTGCAGTCATCACCACAAAAAATTTTAGAACAATTTCAGTACTGCAAAAAGAAAAACTCCACACCCCTTAGCAGTCCTTCCCCAGGCCTACATAACCACTACTCTAACTTCATCTTTATAAATTGATTTATATTTACATTGTATATAAATGGAATCATACAATATGTAGTACTTTTTGTCTGGTTTCTTTCACTTAGCAGAACCTTTCTTTTTTTGTCTGATATTAACATCTTGTAGTGTTAACATACATTTGTTCAATTTCAAAGAAAAACAGTCTTATATATGCAAATTTTACCCATAGTCTTATTTCACAGGCAGTTTTACTATGCTATACAGTTCCAAGTTACATTTGTTAGCTTTCCTTTGAGTAATATGCATGACCTTAGACTTTCCCTTTAAACTCCTTTCATACCCACATAATAGTACTGCTAGTTACAGACATTATGTTGGGCTTTTACCTTTTCTATTCATTTCTATAGATTAACACACATTCTTTTTACCAAGTTAATCCTCAGCCCCAGTTTCTTTTTAAGAAATGAATACCCTGAAGCTAAATTCTATACTCATTCTTTCAATATTTTATTATTTCCATTCATACCCCTTCCACTGTCCATTAAAAAAATTTTTTGTTTCTCAAACACCATCCATTAAATCATTTCTTGTTCTGTCTTTTCCTAGTAAGCATATGCTGTTTATTTGAATTTTTAATTTTTTAAATTAAAATTCTCCTTTCCCCATCCATTAGTTAGTTGAGAGACACCTGGCTGAGAATTGCAGCTTTGAAAATTTTTCAATTTATTTTGAGCTTATTTTGAAAGTGATCACACATGGAGCCTCTGATAAACTGGAGAGGTAGCTAATCACCACATTTATTTTTATTGCTTTCTGACAATTAAGAACACTTTGCATTACTTAGTTTATAAATAGCACTGTCACCAATAACATAGTCCTTTATTCCTAAACTAGCTCCAAGCCAGAAAAATATGATTGATTCTTCTGTGGAAAGAGTTTTATTTCCCACACACATGCACACCTTAAGTCTGAATGCACTCTCCAGTTATCACTTTGCTCAGATAATTGACCTTTGTAACCACAGACACAATCCTGGATCTCCAATTAAAAAATGAAAGGGAGATGTCTTATGGAAAAATAAAGAGCAACTATGGAATATTCCCTCAAATAAGTGATTCTTCAAATTGATTATCAAAATCATCGGATTTTTTTTTTAATGCAGCTTCTCAACCCCCATGACTAGATCCAGAATCTGTATTTTTTAAAACTAATTTTTAAAAATTAAAAAAAAAAAAACAGGAGGTAAACTCCAATAATTAACCAGGTTTGGGTACCACTTACCTGACCTTCTGTTCCTGGGATGCTGCATTTAAAGTCGTAGCACCCTAGAGTTGCTCCACCAGAGATGCAGATGGCAGCAGCCAATCCCAGACTTCCTGCGACCCGAAGTCCAGCCAAGCGCTAACTTTACCAACTTTTCCTTGTTTGCTAGTGTGAATAAAATAGAATAAATAAAATTCAGGAAGCCATTAGACTGGGGCGACGGGCCTTGGCCAATCCATGCCCGACAAACCCAAGCGGCAGCATTGAAACTTGAGAGAAGCTGCCTTTCTGGAAAGACCTGCATGACGCCAGCCAATCAGAGTTAGAAACCTTAGGAAGGGCTTTCCACCGGAAAACAGCCCAAATATATTCAGTTTAGGCCCAATCAGAACATCCCCTGGCTTGCATCCGGGTTGCCCGGCATAAGCTTTCCCTTTCCACTACACAGCAAATAACTACTTCCGGGTTGTTGCTGCGGGATTGGTGGATGGTTTACTGTGCAAATAAACTGATGAAATTCTAAGTTGCCATCTGTGTCTCTTTTACACTAGCAATTATAGAAACAAAGTATATGCTTGGACTAACCAAATGCAGTATTTAACTGACACATACTGTCTACATGAATCATCTATTATTATCATCTGTTCACTCCCTGGGTCGGGCCAGTTGTTCAACATTAACCCTGATACTAATAGATGAGTAAGTGACTTGGGGCCAGTATGGTCAGTAGGTTTGCTTATCTGAGGCAACCATAACAGACTCAAAGAATGAAGTGGCAGGGTAAAGGAGAGTCAGCCTTTGCTTTCCTTTCTTGGCTGTGCCCCCAAGACCAAGATTTGCCCCCACAGTGATCACGTGGCAGTGACAGGAAGGATAGAGGGCTTAGGAAGATTCTGGAAGACTACTGATTTCAACCGGGAATTTGCTTACCTGACATAGACAAGTCCTCTGGTTGAGTCACTTCAAAATGTTACATCTTTTTGTCTAGGGGCTTTGTTTTCTGTTTTAGAGATTGGTGGCCAAGATAATAGTTTTTGTTCAGATAGCTAAGGCAGGACTCCTGTTAGAAATCTAGGTAAAAGTAATTGAAAGTCCGGCATTCTCACCATGATTCCCACATCTTCTGGAGCTATTTTTCCCCCTTCACAGAATTTCTATGAGATCTAGACTCAAGAATTTCATGAGTTTTAGTAGAATATATTCAAGGTGTTCAAGGTTACAAGAAGAGTTGCACTGTGGCATAGGAAGACTTGCACCACACACCCAGGTCCCCTCTCCTCACTCTCACCATCATTACTCCCATCCTTTCTCCCATACCCCTGCTCTGAAACCTCAAGGCCAAACTCTTTCAAAGTCTGGGTATAAGGCAGATAGATAGTGGTGAAGGCATGAGCTGTGGAGTCACTCTGCCTGGATTCAAACCCCATACTGGTCAGTGCGGATGACAAGTGACATTTACATATATCATTTGTCCAATGGAAATTATAATAATGGTGCATACTCCACTGGACTTTTGGGAAAATGATATGAGACCATACAGAAAAGCACATAACATAGATTTGAGACACCATAGATGTTCCTAAATATTAGCCAGTGGGCACATAGATGTTCCACTGGCCTACTGAAATGATGCTCCTGATCTGCTCCCTACCTCATAAATGAGGATCAGAACTGGAATCCAGCGCAGTGTTTATTATTAATACTCTATTAAATACTGGGAGAAATCAAAGACCAGTGCCCTCAACAAACTTGCAGTCTAGTTAGTAATATGTTACAAACACATGAAATGGAAAACGTGGGAAACAGTGTACAAGATGGTGAAATTTATAAATCAAAATAAAAGCTAAGCAAGGCCATGTGCAGAGTTGGGTAGTGATATTCAAGGAAAGCATTTTGGGGGAGACATTTTGAGTTTGACATTAAAAATGAGAAGTAACTGATCTGTGGCAAGTAAAAGAGAAGGATGATGGTAATGCTGGGTATTGTTAGGAAATATATATTGATTTGTGTAGTTAGAGGTGGCTGGTCCATTTAAAACATTAGGTAAGGTGAGCTGGGGAGGGAAAAATCATGAATAGTGGTGGCCAGATGGCAGAGTTTGTGATGAACCCTAAAAGTATTTCAGAGTCGCTGTAGGGTCCCAACAGGAGACCAGAAGAGCAGCTCTTACCTTCTCTAGGGCCCATGTGGGGTTAGAACAGCAAGTTGCTGGATAAGGAAGGCCTGGGTGAAGCAGCCAAGTTGGGGGGTGGGATAAAGTGAGGTGTGATGTGGCCTCAGAACTATGTGGAGTGAATCAAATAATATTCCAGAAATAATTACATGCCTTAATCTTTTGTATATAAGGCATTTTTATGATTTTATAAAATCAGAATCACTCCTACCAAAAGAAAAATGATTCCATGACATCAGTTTACCTCTAGGTGACTGCAGTGACAATGTGAACCAATATATTCCATATGTAGTGCATTCCCCCTTATTTTATTCATTCCACAATCTTGATGATTTTAGGATGCTGATGCCCACTCTATTTCCAATTGAGAGGGGGCTTAGATCCTGTATTAGTCAGCCAAAGGGGTGCTAATGTGAAATACCAAAAATGGGTTGGTCTTTACAAAGGGTATTTATTTGGGGTAGAAGTCCACAGATACCAGGCCATAAAGCATAAGTTTCTTCCCTCACCAAAGTCCTTTGTCACATGTTGGAGCAAGACAACTGTCGGCGTTTGCCAGGGTTCAGGCTTCTGGGGTTCCTCTCTTCCCCGGGCTGCATTTCTCTCCAGGCTTAGCTCCTGTTTCCTCCACAAGGTCAGCTGTAGACGATCAGGCGAATGGCTTGCTTCTCTTCTCCTGGGGCCTTCTTTCCAACATCAAATCTGCTTCTCAAAAGACTGCTTTAACTCTGTTCTTTGCCTTGCCTTTTATATTTGATTCCCCACCCACCAAGGGGTGGGGCTCAATGCCCTACTGACATGGCCCAGTCAACGCCCTAATCATAACCTAATCTTGCCCAGATTAACAGATCAGTTTACAAGCATGATCCAATTATATTTTTGGAATTCATAATTACATCAAAGTGGCCAATGGTTACAGATCCCATGGGGTAGATAGATGGAACTGTCTTGTGTGCAGTTGTAGATACTCTCTATTTTGGGGGGATGGGTGTTTTCCATAATCATCATTTTGTTAGTTGCCTTGGGTGAGTCCAATGAACTAGAGAGTAGGTGTTACAACACTGCTGAGATTCAGGGCTCAACCGGCATATGAACAGATTGAAGATTTAAGTCTTTGGTACGTATATTTAATGAGTATAGTGCAAATTATAGGTTCAAATAAAAGGGGCAGAAGAGCCATGTATAGGGAAATTATAAATGAGTCTAAATCTGTTACATTGGGGAACATATATTCCAAGGTAAGGACCACTGACATGGTGCTGAATTCCTGAGCTTGTCTGCCTGCCTTATAGTGTCTAGATGTCTCTAGAGCATCCCTACTTGAAGCACTGTTTACCATGGCAGTCAATGAAATCCTCCTGAGATGTGCATAAGCATAACCTCTTGAATGACCTCCTGACTCACTTTGAAATCTCTTAGCCATAAAAACTCATTTATATTTAATATTTCCCCCTTTTGGTCAAAGTCTTTTTCCAAATGCATAGCAGTTGGGTACTTGGTAATAATCCCTCAGTGCCAGGGAGGCTTATGCCCAGGAGTCATGTCCCATGCTGGGGGGAATATGACTGAGTTTGGCTTAGAGAGGCCACATTTGAGCAACAAGGAGGCTTTCAGGGGGTAACTCTTAGGCAATATATAATACTAAGCTAAGTTTCAATTTCACAAGAACAAGATGCATAAGTCCAACTATCAATGGCAATGACCTGCATATTGGTCTGTCCTTCTTCACTAGGCACTGCCCATGTCCTCTAGGGATTCTTGCAACTCTATTAGAAAATGTAGCAGGACTTCCCAGGATAGGAATTCAATATTCTTTCAGTTATTTTGTGGGTCTGACCCACCGAGACAACACCCCATGATTACCTGAACATATTCATATTCCATAAAGGCATGCCCAAGGTATACCCCTCACCATACATCTCCCCATTACCAACACCCCACACCCGTGCTCCTCCCCTGCCACAGTTGTTACCATTCTGCAGTTCAAAACCTCCCCAAAAACAAAGCCCAAAAAATGAATAAAAATAATCATAAAATAATTAAAAACAAATAAAATATAAAAATCAAAAATTAAAAAAAAATTTTTTTCAATGTGTCTTCCATCACCATAAGATCTGTTTTCTTTTATGTACAGTGACAATTTCCTCTGTATGTTCCCCCAGTGTCTTATTTTTTCACTTTATTTTCAAAGAAGCTTAGGTTACAGAAAAGTCACATAGAAAATAAGTATTCCATTAATATTCTACTATAAATTATGTTATATTCAAAGATCTTCTGAATGAATTGTGCTAAAATCTGTTGTTGCTTTTCTGACTTCATTATCAGATGCTAATTGTAATAGAAATGTTTTAGAATTATTTTAGTTAGATAAAAACAAGAAATAACAATATCCATTTTTGTAAAGCTTAGTTGAACAGTAATTACTTGACATTGATTTTTTTCAGGTTTAATAGATTATGATTAATTGCCATTTATCAACTCAAATACCAAATAAGGTTTTCACTAGCTGAATCAGATCAAACCCACAAAGGCCATGTGGTGGTTTGGAGCTATGTATCCTAGTAAAACATGTTCTTAAATTTAATCCATACCTGTGGGAGTGAACCCTTGAATATAGAACCTTTTGATGATGATAGTTCAGTTAAAGCATGACCCAACTGAATCAGGATGGGTCTTAATCCTATCACTGTAGTCCTTTCTAATCAGAATGAAATTCAGACAGCCAGAGAGAAAGTCACAGGGAGCAGCCAAAAGCTGAAATTCGGTGGAACCTGGAAGAGAATGGAGAGGCCACCATGTGCACTGCCGTGTGACAGAGAAGCCAAGGACCACGGATTGCTGGCAGAATGTCACAGTCTTTAGGGAGAAAGCATAGCCTTGATGACCCCTTGATTTGGACTTTTTCCCAGCCTCAAACCAGGAGAAAATAGATTCCATTATTTAACTCAACCCATTTCATGGTATTTGCTTGAGCAGCCAAGGAAACTAAAACAAATATCATACAACAGGTTGGCTTAAACAACAAAAATTTATTGACTCACTATTTTGAGGTCAGGAGAAGTCCAAAATCGAGCCATCAGTAAAGCAATGCCTTCTTTCTGAAAGCTGTGGCACTCTGGTGCTGGCTGCCAATAGTCCTTGGCCCTTGGCTTTTCTGTCATATGGCAATGCAGATGATGACCTCTCCTAGCTTCTCTATCTGTCTTTCACCGCCTCTAAAGGTCTCCAGTAATCCAGACTAAAGCCCAAACTGATTCAGTTGCATCAGACTTTATCTGAATTAACTTTATCAAAAGGTCCTATTTACAATTGGTTCACACCCACAGGAATGGATTAATATTAAGAACATGTTTCTCTGGGGTACAAAACTCCAAGCCATCACAGTGGGTATAAAATCTACAACTTTGAAAAAATGTCTTTAATTCTCTATTGTTCAGTAATACACAAGGCTCTTAATCATTTTGAGTCTCACCTAACTCATCTGAAAATATAAATACCTATCATGAGTTAATCATGAGTGTGCATGGCATATTGTCTAGGTGTTCAAAAAATGTTAGTTAAATCTAAATGGAAACAGCTAACCCTCAATTTTCTTTCTGTCATTATCTACCCTAAAACCATAAAATACACAAGGCAGAAACTGGAGATGAAACTCAAACCATCAGTTTGAAAATCTGGTTAGAGTCTTGGTTGACAGTCAAGACTGAAGCCAATATCTCTGTGAATGTATAGGTGGATAAACTGCTCCCAGTAAACCTGGCCCTTGTACCATGATGAATTTCATGCCTATACTTAGAAAAATACCTTCCTTTATTTTGAAATTTAGAAAAGAAACACTTGCTTATTTTTAGTTTTCCAAGTGTGTCTGTGAAGCAGTAACATTTTAGAAGGTTTTCAGGACCCTGGAAAAGGGGGGATTATAGTAGCAGAAGGGGGACAAGTAGGTGGAGTTCTGGGACCCAATCTCTGCTCAACCTGAGCAGCCACATTTTAGATTATTTGGCGGGAAAAGGTGTGTGCTGTAAAACAATTTTTAAAAAAATATGACCAGGCTAGACCATAGACCATAGCCTTAAAGAGTCCCATTCTGGTTAGTTCCCTTTTATGTGTTCTAGAGATGGTACCGTGAATCCCAAAAAAACTCTCTTATCAGTGAGGACTGATGATCACAAAGGAAAGAGGCTGAATAAGGATGGCAAGAAGAGATCATAAAAGTACTTGACATGTAAAAATATTACTTTGTGCTGAACACTGTCCTATATCAAAAATGAACTCAGTTAATGCTCTTGTGATTTACATATTACTATAATCCGCATATTACAGAAGAGGAAACTGAGGCACAGCACAATTAACCCACCCAGGAAGTGAGTGGTAGAGTCTGGGTAAAAATCAAAGTATGGCACCAGACTCTGCACTCTTAAACCTCTATGCTATATTGCATCTCATCCATACAAATAGATCATGCAAATAATCATAAATATGAAAGAAAAAATATGCTTCAATGTTGTCAGGAGTATTACCCTGCTAAATGAGGGATTGTAGTCGAATACAGGATGGAAATTTTAACCTAAGTACTCTTCTCTAAATTTCCTGCTGAGAAAGGCATAACTGCAGAAAAGGTTGTGGTGGTGTCCCTGAAGCATGTCACTGCAAAGAAAAATTTTTCTGGAAGCTTGATTTAGCCTAAAGATGCACATGTGATTTTCCTAGTTTATAAGTGGGATTTACATATTTTATAAATATTTCAATTTTAAAATGACTGGCAACATCTGTTAAATTACTTAATCTCACCTACCTTTCACCCACCACCACTAAACTTCCAGTAAAACTCCACTCAAAAAGCTGCCATGTTTACCCCTTGTAGGTGAAGCACAGCTGCACAAGAGGAGAACTCTGTCTGTTGGCTGTGTTTTGGACACTGGGTTATCTCCCAAACAAATCCCATGCACCTGTACTTCTTTTTCTTCCAGCAGCTTAAGAATAGAGCAGGAGCATCTTTCCCTTCTGGCAGGGCCAAGTTTACCATGGACCAAGGAAACGAAGCTTCAGTGCTCCTTACTTGTACAATGCATTGATATGGTCATAGGTTTTGTAAAGTTTACAAAGGAAAGAAATTTTACCCATGAGAAGATCCCTTGTGATGGTTAACTTTGTAGCAACGTGGCTAGATTAAGGTGTCCAACACTGACCTAGTTGTTCCTATGGAGGCATTTTGTAGATGGGATTAGCATCCACAATCAATTGACTTTGAGTAGATTATAGTCAGTAATGTGGGTGGGCCTCCTCCAATCCTATGGAGACCTTATAAGCAAAGAACTAAGGGTTTTGAAATAAGGATGAATTCTGCTTCAAGACTAAACCCTCCAATCCTTCCTGAGTTTCCAGCCTAAGGAATTTGTACTCAAGACTTAAACATCGCCCTTACCAGAATTTCAAGCCTCCACTGTGCCCAATAGAATTCAGACTTACCAGTCCCCACTATCTCATGAGCCAATCCCTTATAGTAACTCTATTATTTTAAAGGGGATTTAGGTAGGTAGGTAGGCAGACAGACAGACATCCTGTTGGTTCTGTTTCTTTGGAGAATCCTAATACACCCCAATCTTTCTATTCCTACTTTCCCCCTTTTCAGGTGACAACAGACTGGCCCATTTTTGAGATATGGCTAAGGGGAAGGTGAATCAAGGATATGTCATTTGTGTAAGTAGGATATATTCATGTGATTTGCAGACACTTCTGGGTGTTGTTAGCTGTCTGGATACAGAAATGGCTCCCAGGAAATGCCTGCCATTCTCTGTGCTGAACCACCCTACAATATACTGATGTGAAGATGTGAGGTTAGAGGTGAAATGAGCCAAGAGCATGGTCCTATGGCACCCAGCTCCAGAAGTGTTCAGTAGTAGTGGAGAAACAACAGTTGAACAAAACTATAAGCTACTCTGTGGAAAATTCTTCCAAATCTTACAGTTCATTTATGAAAGAAGTTTTTGAAAGGGGTTTCCAGTTTGGGCCAGCTTTACCAAAAAGATGTGAAGCTAAAAGAGATTTTTATAAACTTTATAATGCTATAAAAATGTATTACACCATCAGGGTTCTATGAAGAGGCAATCAAAGAGTATGCAGCCAAAAATGGAGGAGAAAACTATTCTACAAGTGTGTCAGGCAGTTAATTAGTAAAATGTTATCTTACTGGACTTTGATACTTATGTAATTTTTCAGCTTTTTAAATTTTATAACTTCTGGGGATTTTCCTTGTTTTAAATATTAACTTCGTATCTAGTTTGGTATTCATTACCTTGTATTCTCTCTTATAAAGGGCAGATTTTCACAAGCTTCAGATGCCATCAGTCTGTGTCCCCTCCTCCCTCTGTCTTACCCCCAGTCTCCCCACAGCGTACAGTCTTTCCTCTGCCTGGAAAATTCTTCCCTTAGAAAGTTGCCTATCTCACTTGCTCACTTCACTCATATGTCCATTCACGCATCACCACATTCAGGAATCCTCCCCTAGGTATGGGATTTTTCCTCTTGGAGTAATGAAAACATTCTAAAATTGACTAAGTGGTTACAGCACAACACTATGATGAAAATGAGAGCCACTGAGTATACTCTTTGAGTGGATTGTACAAAGCATGGGGATGTATAACAAAGGGAATCCAGTGGTAGAAGACGGACTGTGGTTAACAGGACAAATATGAGAACATTCTCTCATAAACGATAACAAATATATAATACTAATATAGGGTGTTAGAGACAATCCCCATGCCAGGTTTGCCTACAGGTACAGAAAGGCGGAGACCTCAGCAGAGATCGGCGGCCACCTTCCTTCACCACGTGCCCAGACAACAGAATCAGTAGCTGACTTTGGTGAAAAAGCATCTCTGATGGAGCCTCAGTCTGGACTCTTCATGGCCTTGGAACTCTAAGATTTTAACCCAGATAAATCCCCTTTATAAAGGCCAACTCGTTTCTGGTACTTTGCATCGGCAGCCCTTTGGCAAATGAAAACACCCATCCTATCTACAACAGAATCCCTTCCTTCACCATCCCTCTCTCTTTATACCACTTTACTTCACAGCTCTTACCACCTGACATATGTCTGTGTCTCCCGCACTATAAAATAAGCTCCAGAAGAGGAAAAACTTCATCTGTTGAGATCAGGGCCCGTCCATGTGTGGTTGAATGAATGAAGAATATATAGAAGAACCAGTCCATTGGAGGATTGATCTGCTCTTTGGGCTCAATTAACATTGATGAAAAATCAATTAAAATGCAGGTGCGATCCCCATGCATTTGGGCCAGTTGCATTTTTTTGTTTAAACTGGTGATAATTCCAGTAGCCTGTACCTATAACCTTTCTCAGAGGAACCCCAGGTAAAATTTAAAAAGATTAAAAAATTAAAATTGAAAAAAGCAAAACTGCTCATTTTTAAAAATCAAAACCCTGATGTCTCGGCAAATCCTTGCCTCTCCTACAGAGAGAGCCAGAAAGAAATGACTGCAGCAAAATCCCAATTGCAAAATATAGTTGGCTCATTAGCTGAGAAAACATTGAGATTCCTGAGACATGACAGCTTCAGTCGAAGCTGGAACTCTCTCCGTGAAAATCACGGACTCTCCAGGCCCTGCTTAGTGAGCTAAAGCATTCCTAAATCTATTCCCATGCAGAATAAAAGCCCCAAAGCCCAGAGTAGCAGCCTGATAGAGAAATAAGAGCTAGCTGCTCCACACGGCAACAGGCCGGATTTGTGCCTTACGAGGCAATGATAATTTAAATTTCCTGTTAATCCTCCAGCCGGTCTCCTGTAGGACTCAGCACTGGGATGTGCCCAGACTACTAATATTGGACTGATCAGTGGTTCAAAAGCTCACCAGAAAGCTATAAAATAGGAAGGGGGAGGGAAGAGCATGCTGGCTATTTTCCATCTTGTGGTAACACTGCCCCCCAGTGTTGTAAATACATAAAAGAAACCCTACGTAGTAAAAAGTCTCATAAAGAAATGGGAAAATGGGAATAGAGTCACAATAACAGGGGGGGAAAGCTATATACTATTGATTTGCTAAAATTGTATCATCCTATCTCATCTCAAAGTCTGAAATAAAGTATTTAGAAGATAGCTTGTTTATTCGTTCATCCAAAACTCAGCATTCACTGTTAGCTAAGAGCTAACAGGTATTATTTGTTTCTACTTCTCAGGTAATTTTCAAAGAGCTTTATACGAATTCACTTGGCTGCTGGTCCTAAGAAGCCCATGGGAGATGTGGTATGATTTACCCTCATCTTACTTTTGCTTTACATCTTTGAAAAGTGAAACAGAGAGGGAAGGTAAATCAGTCGATGTTACACATCTAGTAAGCAGCCGAGCTTACTAGCTGAGGTTACACCCTTAGCTCACCTTGGATTCACATTTAGTCTGACTCTCAACACTGTTACCTTAAGCATCATGCCACCTTGTCCCTCCTCCAAAATGCTAATTGCCATAAGGGTGATAGAAAATAATGACCAAACGTGGACCAAAACCTCAAGGAATTGGGCGACAAACAGCTCTTTGTGGAAAGAAACAAAAATCAGGGGGAGACAGAGTGTTTTATCTGATCAACAACAGTTTTCAGTGGTGATTTGGAGTATTATAACCCCAAACAACAGAATGAATCCCACTGCTAAATATTCAATTTTCCAACAGATAAAAATGTGCTTTAATGCAATCCCCTTCACAGAGAATAAAAGTACATTAAAAGGAAGAAGGGAAGAATCTGAACAGGGAATTAGGAGCTCTAGGTTCCAGACCTGATCTGATAACCTTCATCAATTCACTTCACTTCTTTGGGTCTGAAATAGGACTATTAACATTTTTAATCCCAACTTTTTCACTAGTGTAACTACACAGTTTAAAAACAAAAAGAGAAGCATATTCCCACAAATATGCATATTTGTATAAATCATGTATAAGCACTGTTATGGATTAAATTGTCTCTCTCCAAAAAATATGTTCAAGTGCTAACCCCTGATCCTATGAATGTGTCCTTAATTGGAAATAGGGTCTTTGAAGAATTAGCATGAGGCCAAACTGGATTAGAGTGGGCCCTAATCCAATATGACTGATGTCTTTATATGAAAAGGGAATTTGGACTCAGAAACAGACAGAGACAAAAAAACACCATATTGAAGATGTCAAGGATTCCCAGCAAACCATCAGAAGCTAGAGGCAAAGAAGGATCTTCCTCTACAGGTTTCAGAATGAGCATGGCCCTGCCAACACCTTAATTTTGTGAGTCTAGTTCCAGAATTATGAGACAATAGATTTCCATTGTTTAGGGCACCTAGTTTGTGGTACTTGGTTATGGCAACCCTAGGAACTAAGACAAGCACTATAATATGCCATATACATTATAGAAATATACTAAAACTAGAAGTTAAAAAGAGATGACGAAAAATGTTAACTTTCCATTTTGAAACATGTTCAAACCTACAGGACAGTTACAAAAATAATACAAACCCTATACAGAGAATTCTAACATACCCCTACCAACCCCCCAAGATACCCAGACCCACCAATTTTAACTTTGTGCCACATTTGCCATATCATTCTATCTATTCATCTATTTATCAATCCATTTTCTGAACACTTGAGTGTAGGTCGTATTCATCATGCTCCTTGAACACTTAATAGTGCCATGTACATGTCCTAAGAACAAGAATATTCACTTATATATCACCTTAAGTACAGTTATCAAATTCAAACAATTTATCATTGATATAAAGCTTAGATTCTATATTCACTTTTTTCATATGTCCCAATAATGTCCCTTTGAGCCTTTTCTCCTCCCTTGCTAAAGCCCATCCAGGATCATGTGCATTTGTCATTGTCTCTTTTGTTGCTCTTTCTTCTTTTTTTTCAACTGTGGGAACATATGTATAATATAAGCTCTCCCATCTCAACTTCACCCAAGCGTATCATTTAATGGGATTAATCATAGTCATTATATTGCGGGACCTTCACTAACTTCCATTACTAAAACTTTCTCAGTTCCCCAAGCAGAAACCCAAAGCCCATTATGCATTAACTGCCCATTCCCCCTGCCCCTGGCAACCTGTACTCTAATTTCTGTCTTTATGCAAAAGCAATGTTGTTGGGGTTTTTTAACAATTTACTTTATTAATGGGAAACAAACACTTTCCTGGCTCAAATTTTTAATATTTTTGTGAAAACGTGATTAATATTCTCTTTTAAAACATTATCTTGGTGTGTGATGAAAAGCTTAGAAGTTCGGGTTGGGAGTTCAGCGCAGGCATGCTTGGTGTGGCTGGCCATCAGGCAGCTGCAGCGCAGATGCAGGCTGCGTCCAGGCTGGGCTGACTGTGTCGTGATACCACTGCTCAATGTCGTCACTAGGTCAGCCAAGGTTCTGTTGAAAATGAGCCAGTAAATGTCCATCCCACTGATGTCAAGCACTGACTCTTACTTTTATGTATATTTTAACAAATTGGTTCAGAACCTGCCGAAATACGTCATTTGAAAATTTTTCAATAAATTAGTTTCCAAATGAGTTTTTATGGGTGAAACATTTACATTATTTTTCAACAAAATTATTTAACAATGGAAACTTTTTAAACATTAATTTTCAAAGTATTCCCTCTATAGCATGCTTTTTTCAAAAGGGAGTTATTTTCTTCTTCAAGATTAAAATGTCACCTTACCTTACAAGGACAAGAGTAAGTATATGTGTATGTATTTTAAATATCTACTAGGATAACTATTATTGACAGCCACTTATCAGGGAAAGATCAACAAATCTGAGTACCTCTGTTTAATAAAAGGAAAAATGCACATCTTTAAGTTCAACCACTTTTCATTACTTTGTCAAACAAAGTAATGAAAACTAAACTATCAGGCATCTATGTAGCAAAGATTTTCATGGTCATTACAAAGCACCATTAATATTCTATTCTAGTAAAGACTTTGTTTAAAAAAAAAAAAAATTAACCATATCCATGCATTTGTGAATTTCTGGCTTCAAGGTTGCTAAAGCTAAAACTTGCAATAAATGATGCAGTAAAAAGATAATAATAAGATATGAGGCTGTCTGTAAACTTTATTCTGGAACTTCTTTTTTATTCCCAAATAGCTTCTCCATCACAATTTTACCACAAATTACTGTTTGTAATAAAGAAGTAATTTACTGTTGAGCATCTGTCTTCTGGAACATTCTTCATTTGATGGCTTATAAAGAAGTGGGTTTTGTAAGTCATCTCTGAAACTGAATTTAGCAAATACCATCAGCTGAGATATGATGGAGACACCTGTGCCTTTGTTCAACTATGCAGCAAACCTTCCACACTGAATTAATTGTTCTCATGCATGTTTCTTATTTAGCAATGTTTTCTGTGCCTCTTCCAGCAATATTTGCTGACAAAGGAATACACTTGTGACTGTCTCCATGTTATTTTTAGTATATAGTGTGTCAACCATTTTTAACCTTAGCAAGAGCAAGAATATCTATCATCTGCTATTGCATAATGAAACCTCAAAACAGGCTTCTAAACATTTATCATTATGTTTAGTATGTGAAGGACTATTGTAAATAGTACTTGGCTTTAAACACCACTGAAAAAATTACAGGTTTTCTTCATATTAAGTTGGTAAAGTCTTGTTTGCAAGGTGATGGCAAAAGTAAATTGTAATCTATCACAACATGCTGAAAGCAAATAACCAAATGAGGGCACCATTGTCAACCCCTCCACCGTGTGGAATTCCCATTCTACTCTCAGGATACCTCATGTTCTCTGTGCCACACCTGACTAACACCAGAGACAGGGATGTGTATCAACCCTTATGTGAAATATCAGAAAAGCTTAACATTTTTCTTTCCAAACACACATATAAGTAAAGTTCTAATAGTTTCTTCCTATAACACACATGGTCATCTTGCACCCCACTTTGGATACCCCTGCCCTAAGAAATGAGCTATGTATTAGCAAATCAGGAAACATAGAGGTCATGGTAAAAACCAATATACCACTAAAAATAAAGTCTACGGAGGTGATGAATGCCATTCCTATATCTTTTAGTGATGAGGACACATTTTATAAATAAGGCTTGAGAAAGATATTTTAATATTTTAAAATTGGAATAATCCTAAAATATTCCCTTTAAAGTAGAAGACCCATGAGGGGAGGATATTAATTCATGTTTTCAGTTGGTAAATACCCAAGTGACCATAAACTGAATAATGCCCTCCAAAGATATCTACATCCTAATCTCTAAAATGTTTCCTTATACAGCACAGACTTTGCAGATATGATTTTAAAAGATCTTGAAATGGGGAGACTTTCCTGGATTATCTGAGTGAGCCCAATCATAGGGGACCTTATAAGATAGACACAGGAGATCAGAGGGACAGAAGAAGATGTGATAGCAGAAGCAGAGAGAGATTTGAAGATGCTACATTGCTAGCCTTTAAAATGGAGGAAGGGGCTACGAGCCAAGGAATGAAAGGAAAGCAGCTGCAGAAGTGGAAGTGGCAAGGGACAGCTGCTCCCCTGGAGCCTTCAGAAGGAATGCAGCCCTGCCCACAACTTAGTTAACCCCAGGAAACTCATTTTAGACTCTCACCTCCAGAACTGTAAAAGAATAAATGTGTACCCTTTCAAACCACCAAGTTTGTGGTAATTTATTATGGCAACCACAGGAAACTCATACAGTGACCAATGAATTCAGGTGTGTGTTACTTCAGTCCAGAACATACCTCACTTGCTATCATCTCCCTAATTAGGGTGGCACATAAGGAAGCACTCAATAAACACGTGTAAAAGTGAACTCATTAGAGGTCAGGCTCTTTCTTGCCTTTTCTCTCCTGCCCACTTTCATCCTGTCTCCTCTTCAAGGCATCATGAATAGTCTAAATCTCATTATATAGCTGAACCTGAAACAGCCGCAACCTCACCATTTTAGGATTAAGGGATTCTAGAGCTACGATCTGACGTGGAGGGGAAATGGATCAGAAGGCACAACTGACTCACAGGCAAGAACTGGGAGTTCTTCGGACCATCCTTGATGGAAGCTTCCCTGCTGCAGCACAACAGGTTGAAAGGGTGCAGGAGCTCCTGACAAATGCCAGAGTGCCCTGTTAGCCTGCAATAGCAACAGGCAGATCAGTGTCTCACATGTGACACTGAATTCATTACAGATCTAATAAAGCATTTTCCTTGAAAAAAAATAACAGCAAGTAGCAACACAAAATACATGTTAAAACTAGAAGAACTGCAGCATCCTGTTCCTGATTTTAATAGGCTTCTCCTTTGGAATTTTGAGTAAATCCTATCTCTTCTCCAATCTAATTTTAATAGCAAAGAGTTATGATGTTGGTGTGAAAAAGACTTGCTGTTCACAATGAGTGTTGTGGGTATTTACAGCATCAGCATTAAAAAGCTATATAGAGAGTTGTCAAACAATAATCAGGAGACTTACTGAGTCAACTAAATGCGTTAAACAATACTGTGGTAATTCCGATGTAAAATTTATAACCTTAAGAAGTTTAAACTGAATACTGAACCCATGGTTTGCTTTCATGAGTTTTCATATTTAAAAAACCTGGGGAAGTATGAGACTATTTATCAGACTTTTTACCAAGTTTTCACAAATTATCCACATTCCCAATTCTTCACCTCATTATTACCAAGAATTGACCTTTTATATTTGCTTGACGAGATCAAATTTCCAATCAAGTAATGATTCCCGTAGATGATCCTTGTTGAGTACGATTGAAGGAAATATCCTTGTGCCAGCTCCATTTCTCTATATTGTTTCTTAACCTCACTGACTTAGAGGGTTTTAATTATGAAAATAAGGCAGGGTCTTGCACAAAGCAGACACTCAAATATTTTTCAAGGCAATTCATAAAGGCAAGCTATGGCAAATGTTGTGGTTGACTCTCAATGTTCATTCCATCATAAGCCTATTGATTAACAACAATGTGATTTGGAAGTAGATCTTCACTTATGGGGATTCTGATTGCCAAGAGAATGGGATTACCCTTGGCAAAAAATGGGCAAACAACCTAAGCCTGGCCAAGGAGAAAGGAAGAGAGATTTTCTGAAGGCTTCTGGGAAAATTCTCCTATGCACTTGTGAGCAATAAGTTTTACTTCCAGCATAGATGAACAAGGAAGCACAAAGCCTGTCAGCCATCTTGCAACCATGGTAATAACTAGCTTTAGGATCAGGCCAACATTATGTCTGGCAGAACAGCCTGAGATGAATAATTTGGGCTTTTGATGACATTATTGAAATGCTGTATGAAAAAAATCTTCCTGACTTCCTGTCAAATGAACTAATAAACTTCTTTATATATAAGTCAATCTGAGCATAAAAACTAGCACCTATTAATGGACATCATCTCTTTATCCTGCTGTCTAAATGCAATCCAGTATTTTCCATCTATGTTTAGGAATTTCTACGTATATGTCAACCCTGGTGTATGTCCATAACAGAATTCATCTCCATCTCATCTCCTCTCTCAACTGAATATTAGTCTCCAACTACAGAGGCTTGAGGTCCCAGAGTTATCCTTCCCTTCTCTTTAGATCCTGCCATGTCAGGATTGCTCTCATCCATCTACTTCTTCCTTTTTGCATTCTCACCACCCCAGGTCAGAGCCTCACCTCTTTATAGCTATATTTTTACATGTAGAGCATCCGGTGATCTTCCCATTCCTCTGTAAAACAGGTCAAAGTGTGTAAGGATTTGACAGGAATACAAAGTAAGGGAGGGACCATTGGGGTATTGATCCCAACTCAGAAATGGTATTTTGTTCCTTTACATCCTTTGTCTGTTAAAATTATATCCGCTCTTAAACAAGCAGTTCAAATATCATCACTGCCGTGAAACCGTGCCTAGTCCCTTAGCCGTAAGAGACTCCTGGGTTCTTACACACTGTGCGTCTCTCATAGCCACGGTATCTTCTAGAATTCTATGGGTATGTGCTGTTCTCCTCCATTTGCGAATAAGGGTTACTTCATATTCATCATATATACATCCCTGCACCTTCGTGGTTTATGAAAAGAATCTGGAAGTTGTTTTTCTCCTGTCCCCTTATGGAAAGATTTCAAACTTATATTAGATTTTTTTTTTAATGCCATTTTTACTACTGGCATGAACAGGGACTTGCATTAGCATGCTTTTTAATCTCTCTTCCAATCTTCAAGAAAGGATGTTAAACTGCTAAATAAAACAAGTTAAATCCCAACCCTTGTTAGACATACCTTGTTAGACACGTCTCTCAACTCTAACAATCGGGCATTTGTTATGATTCTTTGCCTGTTTGTTTGGATTCATATATTTTCACTTTTTTTTTTTTGCTAGTTCTCACACCACAATATAAATGGAAATTTCAAGTAAAATGCTAAGGTAAATTGAATTCTTGAAGACAACAAATTTAATTTTCATGCTACTTTTCTCCCTGACTTTGCCAGTGCAGAGGTTCCATGCCTTAATGTATTATAGAGGGAAAAGTCATCCTCTCTCCTTCTCTATGTTCATGTCATAAAACAGACATCTGCTTTCTCAGAAATACTGGAAGAAATTATCCCTTCACTCTGTTCTGCTCACTCTCTCTTTCCCATAGTATTCAAAAACATAACTTTCTATAAAAAATGTTACTTTCTAAAAGTTTTCAGTAAAAACAACATCTAGATTATGGTGATAGTTACACATATGTCAAAACTTGTCAAATTGAATGCTTTAAATTTGTATAGTTTATTATATGCCAATATACCTTAAAAAGCTAATGAAACATAACATCAAGAAAGGCCATGGAATTATATATGATTAGAAGACCTGAAAGGTCAACACACACACCCCAAAAAAGAACAAACACTCTTTAAATGCATCAGCAAGTTTATTTACAAATGCACTTGGACAGAAAGACTCACTAGTTTCTGGAGAAAACGTTCTGGTATGCAAAACATTGCTATTTTTCATTGATGGAAAAAAAGAAGCTTTCTATTGGGGACTGCTTAGCAACAATTCTGGTAAAGAAAATAGAGTACCCTTCATCAAGCAAATAAAATGTTACATAAGCTAATTTTTTTAAAAATCATAATATTACATAGGTGGATAAAAGAATACCAAAAGCAAATTTGGGAGTGGATTTTACTGAAATTTTCCATATGGTTCTGCATTTAGTATACATTACAAATAAACAGTAAATGCAATTATATATTTATATTAACTATTTCAAATAATGTGTAAGAACCTTTAAAAAAGAATAAAATACCCTCTTCAAAACACCACTAGAAAGTCAAACTAGTTCATTAACAGCCTCAAACATATTTTGAAGTTCTTATTTTTTCTCTTGTGCTTCTAATATGTTGAATTCAAAAGGTAAATACTGCACTTTTCCCCACACGTAATTACCTTGTTATAAATAAACAACAACAAAAATACAGGTTCTATCAGGAATACAATGCTCCTATGCAATCTAAAGAGGCAAGAAAAAAAGAGTTATTCTTTTTTTAAAATGAGAACAAAAAAGACAGACAACATGTATTTATAGATCTACATCAGCAGCAACCACCTCTTCTTCTATCTGCAACAGTGCTTTCGTATGCAGGTTTACATCACATGGCGGTTGGCTTTCCAGCTGATCGGGCAAGGAGAGAAGAAAGAAAGGTGCTTAGATTCAATAACACTAGGATTTTGTCCCCTGGGATATAAAGCAGTATCCACTCAGAGAATGACTCAGTAGAAAGAATAACCTTGTCACTCACTCTTAGGATAAAGGTAGGCAAACTACAGCCTCTGGGCTCTAGAATTCATTTGCCAAAAAAAAAGTAAAATGTAATTGCTGATATAGATATAAATTACACTCAACTCTTCAGCATTTGTATTGGAGGGGAGAAAAGGCATGGGCAATTCTTTAATGATGATTCCAAGAATCAATTATATTTGGCTTTAGAATTTGATTAGAGAGAGAAAAGAGAACACGCACACACTCCCCCCATTACATGGCCAGCCTTGCCATTCTCCAGTCTTAATATCAGCATCCAAGGAAAGGAATGGACAGCTAGGGTAAAATAAAAATAAATATATAAAAAAAAAGACTCAGAACCCATGGACAGATAAAAAAGAGTTGACTGGGCTTAAGTCATTTTCAAAGCACTCTTCACGTAAAGGGCCACATAAATACCTCAGAGTTCAAAAGCAAATTGTTTTGCTGATACCACTTGTAACACCCTTTCATAATAAGGAAGAAACACATGTTACCAGTATCAAGATTCAAAATAGCAACAGCAACAATGGTTGTCTTTATATAGCTATAAACAAATGCAATCTAATTATGTTATCCCATGTTTTATAACACTCTTTTACAAAAACATAGACACAAAGTAGCATTTGAACTTTTGGAAAAACTTCAATTTTCTACTAATGAAACTGAAATACCATATAATCAGAATTAATGACCTTTTTAAAAATCATGTATATTAATATAGGAGTACATAGTAACATAAAGCATAAACTGACTACTTATTCTTTATTACTTTTTTAATGATGGATTTTAATGTTGGTCTTATTCTAAATCACACCATCAAAGCCCACTGTTAAATAATAGAAATAAGTGGAAGATAACGAAGAGAGACCAACCCTTAGCCAAGAAACAGATTATAGTGTGCACAGAAGATTTGTTTTAACTGTCTGTTTTATTTTTATTCTCAAATCACTAGAGGTTTCTCCAGACCCTGGGCAGACGGCACAAGAAACTGTCCTGGCTCCCAGGATCTCATCCCTCTCTAATTCCTTGGCCCCACAATCCGCCCTTGTTTGGCTGGAATCCTGAGCAAGATGACCCCCTCACAGTATATCATCTTTGAAGGAGAGAGACTAAGATCCCTAAAAACTGGGATTCTAAGGCAGTGAACTTGAGGGGGAGATGGTTGCAAGTTCAGGGAGATGCATGGGAACCCGCGGTCTCCTTAAGAGACAAGAAATTTTCTCTCTGATTTGCTCTCTTACATTTGAATCTGAGATAGCAGTCATTGCAGTACAGTTGGTTGTTTCTGATTCTGACTTCGGCTCCTGAGGAAGAGCCCCCGAGGACATACTCACAGGCCACACACTGAGGGATGAAAAGAGAACATCCACAATCAGTTCAAGAAAACTTGGGTCACTCCCCGGCAGTGGGGGGGGGGGAGCGGGGAAATTAGCAGCTCTGCAGCTTCTAAGCTCCTAAATTCCTAGATACATTTCAGCAAGAAAAAAAAAAAAAAGGCCAAAAGATGATTAGTAAGTTCAAATGACATCCTGCCAGGTGAGGCATTATTTAAAGAATTCATAACACCAATATTTTTTTTTGTAGGCAAGGGAGTAAAGAGTTTATTAAGAAACAAGAAAATGAGAAAGTACATGGTCCAAGGCATGGACCATGGGCTTACTCCATAATGGCAATATTAAGAGCTAAGGTGATCATTCTAAATATACTAAAAGCAGAAGTGATTCATCAGTTAGCTTAAAGGAACTGAGACTTCATTTCTCTAAGAAGAATGAAGGAAGGCAAGGAAGAACCCGCATGAAAGGACTGGAGGACGCACATGAGCCTAAGATTATGGCAGCCACTCCAGGGTGCCCTCCCAGCGTCCACACTGCACTAGTTTGGCAAGTGTTTCCACAAGGCACTGTCACTTCAGGGTATTTTGATTCCATGTGCTCAAACACTAATTATTTTGACTCATTCTGCTCTGCCAAGGGACAACTCAAGCCAGCAATGTACATGGCTCCAACAAGCTGTGGTCTGCAGACCCCAGGATCAACAACCAGAATCCTTCTCTGGCACAGTGCGAGTTCAAGAATGAAAGAGATGGATTCCTAAAGACAGGTACTGCATGAAGCAGTTACAGCCTTCTTTCTTTTTTTTTTTTTTAGGAACCGGGGACCAGGAATTGAATCCAGGACCTCATATGTGGGAAGCCAGCACTCAACCACTGAGCCACATCGGCTTCCCTGAATTGGTTTTTCCATTTTGTTTTTTGCTTCTTGTTTATGTTTTTTCAGGAAGCACCGGGAACCGACCCAGGGACGTCCCATGTGGGAGGCAGGAGCTCAACCACTTGAGCCACATCTGTTCCCCTTATTTCTCTTATGTGCAAAACCCCATCAAGTATAAGCAGGCAATGTAATTGTTACAATAATTTTCCTTATATTCTTGCCCTTTTCAAAGCTACACTCTCAGACACTGTTAAATTCCATGCCCCCATGCTGTTAATAACATTGATAAATTATAATTGAATTGTATCTACAATAGCAGGTTAGAGAGGGCATTTATGTACTCTAAATTGGTCTTATAGAATCTAACAGATTGGAGAAGGAAATGCATAGTGTATCCAGATTAACTTTTTAAAATTAGGTTCAAGATTTGAGAACTAAGCAGCAGGCAATTTGCGATTCAAAGTGCAGCACAGACCGATGAACGTAGCACCTAGCTTGTTAGTGGTGCGCCCACACCCAGAGCTCAAAGAAGCCATGCGCTCTCCAAGCAAAGCTTTGCGGGCTGGCAGGCTGTTTCTCTCGGGCTCACCTTAAAACAATGTAAATGATAACAAAGACCCAGGGACTCGATGATCATGGCGGCTCCTCTGCCCAGAATGTTATTACAGTAGGAGCACACGCGCTTCCCACTGACTGACCTAGATGCAGAAGAAGAATGAAATGGAGGCTTTCATCTGTGCAGTTTAAGGTTATGGTTTAAAATAACACTTTGGCATTAACATTAATTAAAAGTTTAAGAAAGGCTATATAACTGTGGGAGAAAAACTTTCACAAGTCAACAAAAGCATGCCTTGGTTATGCTGTAACCTTGAAAGATCCCATGACAATTCTGAGACCCTTGACACCTATTCACCTACCTGTACTATTTTGGTGCAATTAGTCCATTCTGCACTTTATATGCATATGCTATCCTTAGATCACATCTTCACTCAGCAATAGTATCTGCCTACTGCCCCTCTTCCCATACTCTAATCAATCCTACATCTTCTTGCCAGTTAAACTTGCTGAAGCACAATTCTAACCATGTCATTCCACCCCTCAGAACACTAAAAGAGCAGCCCAAATTCCTTTCCAAGGCATTGCCAAGTCTTCTACAACTTAGCATCTCAACTTAACTTTTACCCTTTTTCTTACTTATCCAATTTTCTCATTTAAAAAAAAAGGGCAGGGGTTATCACTGCTTTCATGATTCTGTGCCTCTGGCTTTCAGGATTGTCACTGTCAAGAATGGAAAGAAAACCAACTGAAAGCTGAAAGCTACCACTAAGATAGGTAAGGAGGGTTTCTACTTTAATTTTGCATGTGGGCCCTATCTCTTCTCCCAGGCACTGGCCACTTCTCACTGACCCTTGCGTCCCCACAGTGCTAGCACAGTGCTTTTGTTCAAAGAACAGTGTTTAGCTGTTGAGTGACTGATGTTAGAAGGACACCTCCTAGACCAAGACCTTCTCAGGACAGAAAAGCCCAGGTCCATGATGTACCGTCCCAGAGTGGGTCTCTTGGCAAAGTAAATGGATACTCTCTCCTTCACCTTCTCTCCACCCCATGGCCCTCATCTCCCCCCACTCTCAATTCAAATTCCTTGATAAATATTGTGCAGATCCTGGCACATGTAGCATTATTTTGGATTGGCATAAAATGTTTTCTTACTAAATCCCTTATTTGATAGCTAAAATAACCCAAGGACATCGATGTTCATAGCAGCATAATTCATAATAGCCAAGATGTGGAAAGAACCCAGCTGTTCATTAATTGATGAATGGATAAACAAAATGTGGTATATACACACAATGGACTATTACTTAGCCATAAAAAGGAATGAAGTTCTTATACATGCTACGACACGGATGAACCCTGAAGATATCATGCTGAGGGAAATAAGTCAGACACAAAAAGATAGATGTTGTATGGTTCTACATATATGAAATATCTAGAATAAGCAAGTTCATAGAGATAGAAAATAGATCAGAGCTTATGAAGGATTGGGAGGAAGGGGGAATGGTGAGTTATTGCTTAATGGGTACAGAGTTTCTGTTCTGGGTGGCGAAAAAGTTTTGATAATGGATGGTGCTGATGGTAGCACAATATTGGGAATGTAATTAGTGCCATTGTATAGTACTTAAAAAATTCCACCATTAGTCATTGTATTTCTCCTTTTAAGAATTTCATTTATGATGAAAGGTAGTATATGCCAGTAGAACTCGCTTCTGGTGGCAGTGGAAAGACTGATGTATGTAGTTAGGTGAATCATAACTCACCTGTGGAGAAGCCGCACAAATTAAAAACCTCTGTGACATTTTGACAACTGTGCCTTATTCCATACCAAAAGGCACGTTTCTAGTCAAAACCTATCATTATAGCTCTGACAGAGTTCCAGCAGCACATGGCAAAAAGTTGGTGTAGACGGAACAAAATGTTGGCAAACCAGAGGAAAAACAAGCAATGATTTTGGAAATCAAAAACCCAGAAGGCAAGGTCCCACCTATTTAATAATTTTTATCCAGTTTGTTAAAAGTTGCACAGATTGTAGGGCCTGGTTATACTGCTTTCTTTTTATACTCAGTCCCTATTAAATGAGTTTGTATAACAGTCTCATTAAAACAAACATTTTACAATACTGCTTTCTCATAAATTTGAAAAGCATTCATGAACCATGGTATATTTTCATGGTTCTACATGGAGGATTATTCATGCACATCGACACCCAAGACACTGACCAAAAGCACAAGCAAACGAGCCAGCGGCAATAATACAGAAGTTCTGAAGTTCTACACTGGCCTCATAGACGTGCATTAATGCTCCTAGGGTAGCATGGAGAGATATTAAGAAAGCCTTCTTAATTGATTTGATAAAAAACACTGAATTTGACACCCTTAAAAGGGCTTGTTCTTCTTTTTCACTGGAAAACGTGGACAAGATTTGGGGGAAATTTGAGGGGAAAACGCCCATGAGACTAAGAAAAGAAAAGGAGAACCATGCAGGGCCTCACCTATTGCGCAGCTGGGGCCCTGGCTGGGACGCTGATGGGGAATGGCTGCGCGCAGTGGCGGAGGAGCCCGAGGCAGCGGTATTCACAGAACCAGCTGGAGCAGGCGGAAGGCTGGAGGATGGATTTCGCATGTAGGCACGGTTTGATGTGGATACCAGCTGAGGAGGTGGGCGACTGAAGTCTTGCACAGAGGAAGAAGCATAGACTCCTGTAGACTGATTGAGCCAAGGGGACTGTCTCCAAGAATTGGATCTTGAGGAATCCAGATTATCTAGAGATTCACCTCTGAAACACATAAAGGAGTCATCAAAACAGGTATAGCATATTCACCCAGAAATCTACTTAACACATCATTAAAGTCACTAAATGTATTTATGGATTTTATTAGCAGGCATTTTTTCTAAGAAATCCAGTGACATATAAAATTACCATTAACAACAACAACAAAAAAATTACCATTAACAAGAAAAGTTTCTCTTCATCATCAGAGGAATCATGAAGTTTCAAATTTCAATCAACTTTAACTTATTTTTACTAAAATTTACTGGGTGCTTAGGTAAAATAATAAATATACCGACCAAAGTAGAAAGAAAGAAATACTGTGAAGAAAAGTACTTTTTTAAAGAAAAAAGCTAATAAGACTAAGATGACAGATGTTCATTCTTTAAATCTTCAACAGTTTAGACATATCATTCCTAAAATCTTTTTTGATCACCAACCAAAAAATATATACATTTTTAAAATACCTATTATGCCAAGAATTGGGCTAGAAACTTTTACAAAATATTAAACTGATTTAATCTTCACAATACTTGTATTTCTTTTTATCACAAAGAGGTTAGGTAACTTGCTTATGGTAAAAGAGCCAGAAAGTAGTAGAACTGGCTTTCAAACCATATTCTCTTTGACTCCAAAACAACTCATGCCATGCCTACTGTGCAACTCCCATTCATTCACCATCCAAATCCTTGATTTAAATAATTGTGCTCACATTATGGAAGGATTCATCAGCCACTTCCTTAAATTGAATATACATTTAAAATAAGCTATAGCTCATAAACTTACTTAAACACAACTTTTGGAAAATCTCTATTAAAATTGTGTACTTACAAAAAATAAAATAAAATAAAAATTTTTAATTGTATACTTACAGTAATACTCAACTACAAAAAAGCCCTCGAAATTGTCTTACCTCTACATAGGCAGTTTTGTTGTTACTGCTTTTTAAAATTTATTCTTAACCCAAAATTTAAAAAATGTTTTTTCCTTTTAATATTATACAAATAACACACAATCATGATAAGAAAATGCATGCAGTATAGAAGAAAATCTGAAGGAGAAATCAGAGTCCCACCTCGTCTCTTTTTTGCAGCTTACCTGCCCTAATCCCCAGAGATAACCACTGCTAACTTTGTACCCTTCTGGACCTTTTATCCCATATGGAAGCACATATTTATAGAAGATACAAATCTGCTTTATGTAAGTATAGCCATGTCTATATGCATATGAAATATATTCATGTGTTTAATGTTCTTAAATGGGATTATTCTACAATTCATATTCCTCTGTAAATTGCCTTTTCCCACTTAATATATATTATCTTGGATCAATTTTCATGTCAACGCATGTGACAGACTGTACTTTGGTGACCCCCAATGAACCACACCTCCTGGTATTCATGCCCTTTTGTAGCTCCCTGCTACTGACTCTGAGCTTGGCAAGGTGACTAACTTTGTCACTGGGACATCAGGAAGCATGATGCAAATGGAGATTTGATAAGCAGTTGCATATTGGAACTTCTGCTCTTCCAAGGCTTTCTCTTTGAATCCAGGTGCCATGCCACGAGGCAGTCCAAGCAGCTATTTGGAGAACAGAGAACAGAGTCTCCCAGCTAAGAGCTCCCAATGGAGTCTTCTAGATCAGGGATCAAATTATAGCCCATGGCCCATTTTCATATGGTCTGGCCTATTACTAAGAATTGTTTTTATATTCCAAGAGTTATTTACAAAATTGAAGAAGAACACAGGGCAGAAACCTATGTGACCCACAAAGCCTAAATTATTTACTATCTGATCCATTACATTAAAAAAAAAAAAAATGGCCAGCTTCTGCTGTAGGTTACTGCAGCAGCCCACAGGCCCCAGTCAACACCAGGCAGAGGGAAGAACCTCCCAGTCAACCCTCAGAACTGAGAGAATGAATTGTTGTTTAAGCCACAAAGTTTTAAGGTACTGTGCTATGCAGCAATATCTCTCTTTCATGTATTGAAATATAGTATATAGGATTCCATCTTATTGGTGTGCCACCGTTTATTTAAACATTACTCAGTACTCTCTTAATAGTTGGCATTGATATTTTTATAGAGTTTTTTTTCTTTTGCTCTTACCAACATTTTAGTGAACAGGCTTGGATATATTTTTGCATACTTGTCCAAATATATCTAGAAGATAAATCAAATTGATCACAGGGTATAGACTTTTGCTAAATACACCCTGAAAAATGCTCCACCCAATTGGGAACATGAATTCCTATTTCCTCAGACACTTGTCTAAATTAGATTTAATCAATCTTTTATCTATAAATCCAATAAGCAAAAGACATATATGTTTTAGAAGTAGTATTGGGCATCTTTGTATATTTATTGGCTTTTTGTGTTTCTTTTTTCTATGAACTGCCTGTTCATATAACTTGTCTATGTTTCTATAAAGTTGGGTTTATTTACCAATTTATGAAAGTCATCTGTATATTGAGATAAATTGTCCTTTGTCTGTGTTATAAATAATATTCCCCAGTTTTTTGTCAGCTATGGAAATATTGAATCAGATTAGCTGCAGCGTTCATTTATCCAAGCTACATCAATGCTCATCCACCTATCTCCCATCTACCCATCTCCAATTACTTATATCTCTGTATTTACCTTAAGATTACAAAAATTACTGTCATTATTCCACTCTAACCACTGTAACATTATAAACATAAACAAATAGAGTTTTATTTTATGTTCACAGCCAAGAAAATTCCAAGATCCAAGAGCAGCATAAATTAAGTGTCTGAATCACATTTCAAAGTTTAAAATCCAGCTTTGCAACTTATGTTTGCAACTTACGTGGTTTAATATGCAGCTTTGCAACTTATGTTTGCAACTTACGTGGTTTTGTGTCTTTCCTGCTTGAGTCACCGTTTCCTCATATAGAAAAACAGAATCACAGTCCCTGCCTCAAAACATTGTCCCCAGATTAAGTGAAATGATGTACACAAAGCAACTGGTATGGGCCTGGCACAGAATAGGTGCTCAATGACATTTGTTCTATACTTCCTTTTCTCCACGAAACCTTAGCGAGTAGGAGAAAAAAATTACGGTGACATCTCTTCTGTCCAAAACACCCAGGCTGTCTAAAAATTAAACATGCACCACCCAACAAAGGACAGGAAATAACTATCAACATGTGTTATACCTTCTCATAATTCCAGGCAGACTAATGGGCTCTTTATTTACACTGGAGCTGCGCTGTCGAATCCAGCTGTTGTCATTGTGAAGGGAAGTTCTCTTCCTCATCTCCTGGAGGATTTGTTGTCTCTCCAGTTCTGCTTCTGATGGGACTTGCTCCTTCTTGGAACTCTTCTGTGAAGAGCTGGTGCTCCCAATCTGGTCCAAATATTTATTGCTCTCTAAATTAAAAACACATCAAAAGCTTTAGGATCAGGAATAAATCTCCACTTACAGTTCTATCAAAAAAATGTGATATCATGCACCTATGCTAACATGATCAATTCTCACTAAGGCTCTGCATGAGAACATAAAGTAATATTCTCCTCCCTCTGGAAGTTCCAATTGCATAACCACAAAGTGAATTCAGGAAAACTAAGGAGGCTGCCTAAAACGAAAACAATCAATATTGAGTTTAGCAATATTAAGTTACAAAATGCTGGTCTAGAAATAGTTTTTCTTTTATTCCTCCCTTCCTTCCTAAATCAAATCAATCAAGTGCATGCTTATCAAATGCTTGCTGTGACAACTCTGCAAGAGAACAGGGAGTTTGGAGTGAAAGCACATTCAAGCCATTGAAATGGCTTTTGCAAATTTGAAAAATATCCAAGTAATCCAAATAATAACCCATGAATGTCATCAGCCTTGTTTCCGTTCTAAGAAACTGACAGAACCATAACTTAGGTGTTGAATTTATTAATGACAATTAAGTCAGGTTTTATCCTGAGAGCTTTGTCTCATTGGATTTACTGATTAATGTCTGATTTGAGTAAAACAGCCACAACTTTGAAGTATCATCCCCATTTAATTTTGATTAGGAAATTTCATCTAAGGATTTATTTTCTCTTAGTCTCCAGATCTACAGCTATTGTCATTCTTTCAAACTTCATGGTTTGTCTCCACCCTAGTTCCCAGGAAGCAATGGGCAAAGCCACCCAAAGGCTTCTTATACCCACTTATGTGTGTACATACTGTCTATCAATTTGGTAAGATTTTAAATAAAACATTTTTATTTAAAAGGTGCCTTAGTGGCATAACCTATTAATCTATCTAAATATATAACAACTTCCAAATTCAAGGAAGCACTGAAATTAGCATTGGGAGGGAGTTAAAAAATAAAACCATGATAGCTATCTATCTATCTATCTACAGGGCCTGCTACTCAGGAGATTGCAATCTAGTTAGTAAAGGGGAGGGAGCATACATAAAAAATTACCAGATTAATCATACAAGCCACAAATATTTACAAGACAGTTCATAGGTACACAGTTGCCATTACTAACAGACCATGTGTTTAAGTTCAGGAGAAAATAAGATCACTGTAGGTTAAAAATATTTCATGGAAAAATGAAGAACTTACACTATACTGTTAACGGTGGTTAGGGGCAAGTCCAGAGGAGAAGAAATAGAAAATCCAAATAAGGAAAATCAAGACCAAAGCAACCAGATCAAAAACCACCTGATAAGTATTTCAATTATGTAATCTTAATGAAGCTGAAACATCTTGACCTTAAAAATACTGATTATAGTGTGTGATAGCATAAATAAGCAATTGTACTAAGAAGTGTGAAAATCACATTTACCATTTTTATTTGTAGGGTAATTATCCAGCTCAGTGGTAGATCTAGATTTATTCCTGAAACACAGAATACAATATATAAAATACATCACATTAAGAACATCTTTTTCATATTTATGAAGGACAAACACCAAAAAGATTGCTTTTTAAAGAAGTTGATTTATTTTTGGTCTTTTCAGAAGTCTATTTACTTCTATACCAAGTAATTTTTCATGTTGCGCTAACTAGCAGAAAACAGTAGCACCACCAAAACAGAGAAGAGTTAGATGCTAGAAATAAATATGAGCATGTAAAAGCACTTCTCGCATTTGTGAGATGATTAAGGCTATGGTTATTGACCAATTTTTAGACTCTTTGTTCCAAACCTCATTCTACCAGGTTAAACAAAGCATCTGTCATCAGACTATATAAAATCAGACCGTCTCCCTTCCTCCATTTTGCCCAAGGGTTACAATGTTGAATTCTCAGGGATTGGAGTACTACCAACTACTCTGAAACAGCAATTTATTAAATATTATCCTAGTATTTCAAAGAGGTGCTAGAGCTCATTGCCATAGCCAACTGCTGAAGGTGTATGACTTTGTATCGGTAACATTTACGACAATAAGCCAGCAGATGCCAATCTCATTCTCACTCTATGAGGCACACTGAGCTTCAAAAATAATAGTAACAACAATAAAATGCAATATTATTATAAATACATATGTGTACATATGTATGTACATCTGTATATGTATGTGTATGTAATACAATAATATATAATGATGTATAATCCATAGTAATAATAAGCCACAACAGTTAGCAGACAGTAGCATTCATGAATGGTTCCAACTTGTCTTTACATAGAGGAAGTGGGAATGTCTAGAAACACTCCTAATGCCTCTAGGACATGCTGTATCATGACTGCCTAGAAGTGTTTCATATAATCCAGGATTTCTTAAGTCTCTTTTCTCTGCACTCTAATAGTTTTCCCTAAGGTAATTAGCTGCATTTTTAAAAAGCTGCTTTAAATTTATCAATGAGTAGTTTTTAAAAAGGGAAATAAACATTTTAATGATCTCTGGAGACCCAGAATGATTCATTATCAATAAGGTCATCTATCACTAGATTTTTTTATCTAGCTTTTTGTCAGTCTACTCCTACTTGGTTATTCTTGTCCTTAACCAACTACTCTGAGTTCTATTCAGTTATCCTGATTGCCTATAGATATGAGCCTTTATGTATAACTAGCAAGTAAGACAGAAATTTCAGTTTTTAAAACATAGACATTAACAGTCTTACACTAGATATCTCTAGGCAGACACTTAAGGTCCTTAGTGATTTCATAAATGCCAAATATTTTTAAAATTACTTTATTTAATGTTTGGGGAAATTTTAAGACTTGTGAAATTCAGATATCTAAAACCCTATCTTCATTCCCTACAACTGACCAATAATTCTAAGCAAACTCTTAAGAGAAAGGCCACAGTTCCCATTTCAGAGGTCCACATGTAACCTCTCTGGGGTAGGCTTAGGCCATTACTCATAACCTCCTGAAAATAAAGGTTACAGTATACTGCAATAAGTGGGCACCACTCTTCCCCTGCAATGTGCCTCCTTCCTTAAAGAGGTAGAGTTTTTCTCCTCTTGTGAATCTGGGCTGGTCTTATGACATTAGACAACAGAACATGGCAGAGCAATGGTGTGCAGTTTTAGGCTTAGACCTCAAGATGTCATGCATACTTCCTCTCTTTAATTCTTTCTCTCTACCCTGTCCAGCCACCATGTATACTCTGGCCTACTGGATGTTAAGGCATGTGGCCCAGTTGTCCTCATTGCCCCAGGTAACAGCCAGCCCACCCCCAGAAGCATCGTTGCCTAGCCAACTGGTAGCAGACATATGAGCAAACCCAGTCAACCAGAAGAACTGCCAACTGAGCCCAGCCCAAAATGCTGACCTGCAAAATCATGATCTAAACCACTAAGTGTTTAGGGGTAGTTGTTTACACAGCAAAAGCTAACTGATAAAACACCAACCAGCAAGTTCTCTTGGTATTCCATAAAAGACAGCTCTACAAGGCATCTAGGAATATTCATGTTAAGGCAATTACTACCAACCTACCAATAATTAAATATTCTACAAACCTGTCACTAGGAAGCAATCCTGAAGATTCTTCTCCTCTCTTTGGTATATCATAGGAATCAACAGGCCTAAATAACGGAAGAAGAGATTAGACAGTCAAAATATCAGGCTTTAAGACCTTCCATTGGTTTAAGAAATAGATTCCAAAATTATGGTATTCTAGCCTCTCAATGAGAGTGTTTCCTGGTTTAAAACTAAACACACCGAAGTATTTGGACCAATCACTGCAGAAAACAGACCTATTACTGTCAAAAGACTTTTGCAATTCATTCACTCACTCATCATTTATTCTGCAAGTATATACAGAGAATCTGCTGTGTTTCCAGTACTCTTCCAGAGCTGGGTTACAGAAGTGAATGAAACAAAATTATTGGCCTCATACTACTCACATTTGCTTGTTTGTAGGTCAAACAAGCAAATAAATGTGTATTATAAAGCAGGAGGAAAATGTGTATTTTAGACCAGGTATTCTGGAAAGTCTAAGAAGGTGATATTTGAGCAAAGACTTGAAGAATATAAGTGAGCAAACATACAACTATGGGAAGAAGACTTCTCCAGGCAGAGGGGCTAGAAAGTACAAAAGTCCAGGGGAAGAATATGTTGGGCATTTCCAAGGAATAGAAAGGAACTTGGTGTGGCTGAAACAGACTGAGCAAGGAAAAGAGCAGTAGGAAGTGAGGTAGATAAGAGGACCAAGATCTAGCTCATACTAGCCTTGCAGGCCATGTGGAGGACATTGGATGGTATTGTAATTGTGATGGGAAGCCATAGGGAGGGTTCTGAATAGGGATGTTAGGGTGACATGACCAGATTTATAATGTAAAGGGTTTATTTGGGCTACTTGTGTTCACTTGTAGAGAGAACTGACGGAGAGAACAGGAAGACCAATTAGGTGCCTTTTGCGGTCAGGAATGCACAATTATGTCAAGCTGATTTAAAATCACATGTCCTTTGGGCTGTGGGGACAGACCTTCTATACTGGTATATTTTGACGGACGTTTCCCTCTCTCTTTCTGCCTGACGCATCTGCTCTTCTGCACGTCGTTTCTGCTCCTCGGCCTCGGCCTGGCACCGCTTCTGCTCCTCAAGCTCGGCCTGGCGCCGCTTCTGCTCCTCGGCCTCGGCCTGGCGCCGCTTCTGCTCCTCGACCTCGGCCTGGCGCCGCTTCTGCTCCTGCTCCTCCTGATATTGTTGCTCCTTCAGTTTTCTCTCGTTCTCAAGAATAAGTTGTTCCTGCAGCTTCCTTCTCTGGTCCTCGTTAACACCGCCCTCCCTCTCCTCCTCCCCTGCTCGGGTTCCTTCCTTGTCAGACGACTTGGACCCTTCATTCCAGGTGGCTTCCCAGGTGGCAATAGCAGGCTCACGTGGACTCAGTAAAATGCTGTTTGTGTTTAGGACCATCAGTTCCTACGAGACCAGTGAAAAAGAGAGCCATTTAATTCTTTTATTTCTACAATTTTACATAGATACATATATATTCACCTTTATTTTACATGGTATTTTGCAATTGACCCAGAATTCCACTTGAAACCATGTTAAACGTTTTACCATTTTTTAAAAAGCCACACTCACATTGATAAAATTATCTAATGATGTACTAGGGAAGTTAGAAAAATTGAAACATTGAAGCAAACTTCTTATACATCAGGGTTCACTGTACTTTTTAAAGAGCTACCTAGAGTACATGTGGCCAAAAGCCAAGTGAAATCCATTATGTTCACCAACAAGGTAAAGAGAAGGGAGAAAACTCAAAAGGCATGCTCTAACACTACCTCATCTAAGTACTTAGAATTCTCTCTCTCTGCCTCTTGCTTAGCCCTTTGCCACTCTTCCCTCAGTTTCTCCTGCTCACGTTGATATTTTTCCTACAAAAAAAAAAAACAAAACATATTAATAATTACTAGATTAGTAGTGTTAAACAGAATTCTTCCATTAGCATTTTTGCTACCTATAGACCTTCACCTTGACCTTTAAAGACAGTGATTTTATTTTCATTTAATCAATCAGATTTTGGTCCATAAGTCAGAAAATAGCTTATATTGAAATAAAATACCAAAGTTGGGAAAGAGTAGTCAAATACCGTTGAATGCATATCTACCTTTTATTATGGCTGTAATTCCTGAAAGTCTCTAGAGAACTGTGGGGGTGGGGGGTGCCATGGGAAATGAGTTAGTCTGCAACGAACTGAGTACACACATTATAGGTACCAAGTCCTTACAAAGACTATACCTCTCACCCATACAAGAAAGTCCACAAACTATAATCCTCCATACTCTAAAAACATCTATTGGTGTCTATAAATAATGATTTTTAAAGGACCATTCTGCAAATCTTCAGAATGGAAAAGTGTTTAATACAAAAATGTGTTGCATATCAAAAGATTTGTTATTTCCTAAGTTATTAGATAGATAGATAGATAGATAGATTTGCTTCTCAATACCTGTTGACATTGACCAGGTAAAAGCAAAGAAAGAAAGCCTACTTCCTACTCGTCCATGTTATTCCGCTCTACCTGGAGGAGGCGATCTTGCTCCTTCTGCCACCGCTCCTGCCGTTTCCGCTCCTCCTCTGGATCCCACGCCCAGCGACTTGGGGCACTGAGGGTTGGTACCGGAAGCTAACCAGCGAAGAGGTGTAAATGCAGAAGAAGATATATTTTCATTAAGTCATCTGCTGAACCACTTTTGCATACATAAAATAGTCATAATACAAGTTGGGTTTGCTTAAACTGTACCAAAGGGGAAAATGGCTTTATATTTCAAAGTAGGTCTTTTATACTTGGAAGAATTACTATTTGATAAGCTCTGATATAACTTAAAATGATGGTAAGTACTGCTTCTGTGTGTTAAGTAAGCCTTACCAAACTCAACTTATTTATTCCAAACTACAAATGAATACAACTTACATCAGGAACCACAGAATCGGAGCTTCCTGTATTACAGCATGTGGGCAAGGAAGGAAAAAAACACAACATAAGTCTTTGCATGTCAATGAAACAATTATATCACTAGCTGCCCCTATATGCCAGTATACTAAGTGACATCAATGTTTCATTAAACGATTTCAGTAAATCCTTCTTTCTCTTTAGTTCCATCTGTTTGTTACTCATCTTTCAAACTCAAAGTCAGTAAAAAGAAGATAAACCATGAATGGTAGTGAAATACCTAAGCTACAACCTAGCTATCGGTTATAATTTGGATGGATGGTGTGTGTCTGAAGGTGTTTTAGGTTTCTTTCATTCATAAACTGGGTAGTAGCTCATATTTGTCTTAAAAAAGAATTTCAAATGTTAGAACATCTTTTAAATCCATTTTTTTGCTCTCCACTATTCGATTACAATGTGACAGCTGCAAGTCACATTTTTCAGGCCATCTTGCTGAAGCTCCTTTTCATAAATAAGTCACCACAACAAACATGTCCAAGAAATGTTTCCCTTTCCGCTCCTATTATTTGAATCACAGGTGTTCAAACTGCATGTGTAAACTTAAGGGCATAGTTTTATTCTTTTTATCCATAGGGGGCCTACGTAAGTATGCATGTCTAAGCTAAGTACAATGATCATGAAAAACTAGACAAATTTCAGAACATTCACTATTACACAGAGTATTTTTTTTTAATTTTCCTGAAACCTTAGCTGTCATCAAATAAATCACTCACTTACACAATTACTTTTTAAAGAAAACTGCTTTGAGACTTAGAAAACTAACCATCCCTAAAATAGCCTGTTGAAGAAAAGTGAGTGTAAGTTAGGACAGATAAAGGAAATAAATTTTTTATCCAACATGAGCTAGGAGAATCATACTGGTTCAATTAATTTACCAAAGAAAAGGAGTTTAACAAAAATATGAATCAAAGACACTGAGGATACTGACACAAATAGACTGTGCACATGCATAGCTGGCTAGCCATTTCTATTTACAATCATAAAGAAACATTAATACACCAGAAGAATAGTAGGCAATTAATTCAAAATACCTAAATCCAGAAATATCCTGTTATAAGAAAAGTTTGTAAATATTTTGATAATCTTAAAAATAAGAAAAATTAACATTTGAGACAGCAACAGCACACTCTCCTGATTGTACATTGCATCCCAAATGTTGGCTATTACTTTTAAATTCTTGATAGCACAACACAGAGCTCAAACTGCACCCGGGGATTAAAGTATTAGACAAACGTGAGAGTGTAGGAAAAGCCACATGCATAGCACACCAAGAGGCAGCCCAGCCCAAGTACACCAACACAGAGGATTTGAAAATGCAGTTGTTCACAGATGCAATCAGAATTTATTTATTTTTACTTCACATCAAAGTCGAAAGATCACATTAGCGTTCCAAAACCACCATCCCAATAGCAGTAATAACTCTGCTCTTTATTAAAAGCATTTTCCACACCCAAAAATTGGTCAGAGTTTTTAAAACTTGGCCAATTTTATGTTGGTATAATCTAATATTATCAATTTGTAGGGAGCAGTAAAGCTTAAATAAAATTCCTCACTTCTTAAAGTTACCCGATGAAAAGAAGTGTGTATTTAACAGCATTTCAGTTTTTTTAAAAAAATTAAAAAAAAAAAAAAGAAAAAAAACCTTTAGAGGTATGCAAAGGACACACAAAGACCCATTACCACAGAGGTAGACCCATGAGCTGTAAGAAAAACCTGATGACCCTGGGGAAAGAATGGAAATGGGTTATGTTGCTTGGTCATAATGACAGCCAAATTGAAGAGGCTCAGTACCCAGCACCACAGACCATCAGGAAGAGTGGAGGGTGGGAACAACTCCATGAAAGTGCATGAATTGTTAGCTTTATGGTTTACCTTGTTCAAAAAATTGTGATCGCCTTTTTAAGTTTTTCAAAGAAATAGGTTCAGATGCTAGTTGAAAAATACAAAACAAAACAAAAAATCAATCAGTCAATACCATGCCATTCTCTTTAATCTCTCACCACTGGAAAACTAAGTAATACTTGATACACCTTTCCAATCTACAGCAATATTATTTTTTTAAATGACAAACTGATAGCCAAAGAAGATAGGGATTATTTCAATGCAAATGTACACACATATTTTAGTAGTCTATACCACATTCAAATTAGTACATGGAGCAAATACTTTTATTAACAAATTTTTAGCAGATAGCAGATAGCATCACAATTTCAGCTACGGAAGCCAAAGTACCATCTTCTATTGCAAGTTCACTTGGCTTTAGGGAAATGGAAATTAAAATTTTCTGCTGAGATTTATCTACAAAATCTCTTCTGGTACTAGGAATATTGTTTGTAACTGAGAATTTCACAACATTGATGAATAAGAAAGGAAATGAAAAGTAATGGGAGGAGGGCAACAAAATAAATGATATGCAAAGAAATAAAATAAAAACAAATGCTAAAAATAAAACATTCTTCTAACTAGGTTATCTTGCCCTAGTTTTCAAGATCTTATAGCTACTTTCTTTAAGTGAAGCAGATGGAGTTCAGTCAGATAAAAAAAAAATAAAAACAAAGATTTTCCCAAGTGACTACCATACTTCAGATAAATATTATAGCTTGATAATAATTGGTGCTTCCTTGTCAAAACGAAACCCTCAAACAATAGCTCTGCATATACTTCCATAATCATTAAACAGTTAGTTTTTTTGTAATAAGTCTGCTCTGCCTGTGTCGCTGGCAGGACAGTACCCAGATGTCTTAGAGTTAACATCATGAAGAAAAATAAGTAATGTTCATTTTAAAAACTCCTTTAGTAAAGAATGCAATGTAAAACAATAAAAATATAATCACTTCATAAGAAATGAAAATTTTAAAATGATCATTAAGGAAAGGGAAATTTGTAACTTGGTGTAACTTTGACATAATATATTCGGAACTGGCAATTACAGATTCAAAGTCACCGAACTACTGTGAAAACCCAGCTTCACTCCTGTCGGTCTGGTTCATGGTAAAGTTCTCTTCTTTGGGTCTCACTTCCTGCTTAACGGTAGAAAATTATCTTTCCCACAAATTTTGTATGCCCAAGAAATAGCACACAGTGTGTGGTATCTAAATTATTAATGGATAGACAGAAAAGGGAAAAGAATGGTAACTCCACAAAACAAAATTTCCCTAGATAACACTGCCTGCTTTTTTCATTACAAATGGGTACTTTTGCTAACAGTTGCCATTGCCATTGCCATTTCCCTATTAAGATTAGCTTCCTCAAAGTTTGTCCTTCTCACAACAATAAAGGGGAAAAAGGAAACTTCATTCACCATCTCATGTTCAACTTAGAGATTCTCTCTGCCAGCATACGATATCAAGAAGGCTTCAGGAAAACCAGTCTTTTTTATTTGGCTTAGGCACAAAGGCACTCAAAGCTCTGGAACATGCAGCCAAAGCTTTGTTTGCAGTTCTTGAGCTATTCAACGCTGGAACTGAATGCTCTTCCACCTGACTGCAATTGGATTTGTATGCTTTCCTTTTAGTTTCAACTTGCAATGGATTGATATTTCCTGCACTAACAGATATTAGTTTTTATAAGACTAGAACCCAAGTGCTGTGCTTTTTCCTGTATCATAAATGTAAGTTACAATGGTGATGTTTACCTTTTGATTCAAAAGTACTGCTTTCATCACGAATTCCATTGATTTCTTTGGATTCAGTATTCTGTGAAAGAATAAAAATGTTAGTTAACAATAGTCTTTCCAATTGGACTTTGGGCTTAAATAATGCATTTCCCATTAATGAAAATATCTTCCAACAAGATGGGTTTTTCAGGATATTAATGCATTCCTTGCAGCCTCTCTTATGTAGAAGAAACTTAAAATTTCTTCATCATTCTTCAATATTTGTGAAGCCACGCCTAGCTGCATAGGCGTGGATAATTTTAAAGCTCAGTCATTAATTTTCCAAGACGCATGATGGGCCAAATAACACCAGCTCATTTGGCGTGTATTTATGAGTAAGCAGAATAGTCATATCTAAGATTGTCAAATAATTGAACCTTTCTTACACAACGTAGCAGGATCCCCTTATTATGGGGAGTGGCTTAGGATGACAACAAAAAAAGGGAATCATATAAATGTGCAATAATTGAATGTTTAAATTTAATTGTCAAATTAATTTAAATGAACAATTCATATCATAGAATAATTTGTACATTGTAAGTATTTTTAAATCAAATAAAATAACTGAATATCTCTTAACCACGTATGTAAGTCTATTCACCTACTCAAAAATGCTTCATGAGGTTTTAAATTGCACATAATCACTACATTTACTTTACCAGTAAAGACTAAAGCAAGCATAAAAAAGTTATAGTTTATAATAACTAATTCATAATTCATAGTCACAAGATATGAGAGATGTTGAAATATTGCTGAGGAACAAGATTAAGGAATCTTTCAAATTTACCATTCTATAAATCACTATTTCTCTAATTATTGAGTAATGCCCATAGTTTTCAAAAATACATTTTATTCTCATTATCATGAATTATCTTGTTCAATTATTTGTGTTTTTAAAGTAGTGTCAAATTTTTTTCAAACACAACAAATTCTCATCCGACACACAGTTTCTACAGTCCTTTTGGTCTACATAAAAACTCCCCACTTCTCAAAATACTTACAGAATTCTGAAGGCTTTCAGAGAAATCAGCCATTATTGATAAATTTGAAGACTGGTCTGAGTTGTAGATTCCAGAAGTTGCATCAATCCACTTAGTTTCAGGTGAACCTATAATTTTGGTAGCCATACTGGTGAGATTGAGGGTTTTATGCCGTATAAATGGCAGGGAAGGTTGGTCTTTGCCCCAGTCTGATTGGCACATGGAGATCAAGTAATGAGTACACATAAATGTTGAAGTGGAAAGAACAAAATTACTGAATGCACAGATACAAAATGTACATTTACAAGACAGAGAAATCAGGTAGTATGTGAAAGAATTGAAAAGGTTAGGGCTTTTACAAAAAGACCACCTTCCCAAAACACAAAGGTTAAATCATGTCAATAAAGAAAGGACTAGCAAATTTGCTGAACCATCCCATAAACCAGTAATTGGTATTATATTTTTATATTATAAGTTGGTAGGTCTGGAGAGGCTTAATAGCTGCCCCCCATCTAACGTCAATAACCAAGAACCACTATAAAGGAATGCATATCGACAGCTTCTTGATAATCAACAACAGGAATATGACTACCATGGTCTCTCTCACACTAGTTACATGGGAAGTGGAAAGAAAGTTAAATCATACTGTAATTCTTAATACTGAACACTGTTTTATAGATACAATTACCACAGTCTTCATATTTGCATTCAAAATCAGGCACAATAAATAAGTCAATAAATAATGTAGAAATCAGTAAATTTGCTAGTGAAATGGTTTTCGGACAGAATATTCAAGGAGATAGTGTTCAAGATTTGTCACAACATAACCACAAAATACCTTTAAGCCAAAAATAAATAAATAAGATGGAAGAAAAAAAAAAAGTTACTGAAGCAAGCTGTTAGAATTGTCTGCCAAAAAACCATTTCCCAACTTAGAAATCCAGACATGATGGTAAAACCAACTCACCAGACTTTCCGTATCGCCTGACATCCATCACTAGGTTTCCAGTTTCTTGAGCATTTGCCATGGTTTCCTCCCACTCTTTTGTGTCCTTATATGAAAACTTGGTATTGTTAATAGCAATAATTTCATCATCTACCTGGAGCTGAGAAAATTCTGCTGGGCTACCTAAATGACACAAAGTAAATTAAACAAACAATTAAAAAAAAAAAAAAAGATCTACTGGTCATTACTTATTTAAATTTAGGGGGAAAAATGGCTTCTTAATCTAAACTAATAGTTTCACATATTTTTTTTTCTGGTAGAGGAAAGAGTCACTAAATTTTTTAAAGTTAAGAAGTATTTGAATATCTACAACATCAAAGGACCAAAGGCATTTTTATTTTAAAGTTTGCACCTCCATTAGCATTTAAGAAGATATGATGAACTCATCTCTTCAATAAAATTTATTAGCTTCCTAAGAAAAATAAAAACTTAAGTTTCTAAATTTAAAAATTTGAAATACATAGCCCTTTAATTGAGCTTCCAAATCCAAATTTACTCTGAAATTTAAAAGAAATAACAAGGGCTAGAATGCAATTTTATATAGCTAATTATGTAAATGAGGATGTCCTCTTGATTACAATAGCTTTCATTTTCATTTTAGGCCTTTTGGTAATATTTTGCAGAGTTCCCTGGTTTGACTTGGAATAACCCTGGGTGGGGGAGGAGCGATCTTTTGCAAAAGTCCTAAAGCATCCTGAAGTTTCCTTGGGCAATAGATGTATTAGGATGCTCACAAACTATCTATTTATTATACAGCATGGATTTATCTACCTCAAAACATGTCTCATCATAGAAAGTTCTTTCTGAAATTTCAATTAAGTATTGTCTCTTAGCATTTCCAAACTATAAACCTAAAATTCTGGCAAATTCTATAAATGTCAAAAATTAATACTCTTCAATACTGAAATTAATGAGGTAAGCAGAATAAATTATATGTAATTTGCAACCCCAAATAATAGTCTTAAGGGAGATGATGTATCTCCTCACTCTGCCAACACATTTTTCACAATACTTTCTCTTCCTATGTCTAATTAAGCTAGAGGATACACCAAAGGAGAAGAAAGTTCAGTAGAGCCAAATTTAAGATTTACCTGGTTCAACTGATGCTACAAGGAGCCTTGAAGAATCCCATTTTACTGTAAACCCAAAGTCAAGGCCGTTCCCAGGCATCTGGTTTATGCTGATTCTCATATCACTGAACTGATCCTGAAAACAAAACATGAAACGGTAGTATCAGATGTCCCTGGCACCCACATGGAGGAAAGTCTATCCATGGCTGCATGCAAGGGACACTTGAATTATTTCATGGTAAACCAGAAGCTTCATTCTTTTCTTTCTTGAGTTGGATAAAACCTTTATATAGATACCATGTTAATTTTTTTTCCACTAAAATAACAGACATCTTCATGTCAATAAATGTTTTTCTTCACATTAATGCTATAATCTGTTGACCATTGATAAAGCTTAGGTTTTTGCCCACCAAACAATTGGGGCTAATTTACAGATCATTTGTTCTTTACCCAGATATGAAGTGGAATGATTTAGTTCATTTCCAAAAATAATGCCACCACACTTTCATAAAAACTACCTCCAACATTTAATATACTTTAACTGAATAATTCCAAGTGGTACATCCATCAACACATTATTCAGCTACCAGTAGTGATCATCAAGGATGAGCACCACCCAGCTAGTGGACATGTGAAATTTGGCAAGACGTTTTCACTTGCTCTACTGCCATGTGAGGTCAAGGCTTGCTACACAAGCTGTAAAATGCAGAGCTGTGTCACCATGAGGAGCTGCTAGCCTAACATGAGGGCCAGTATGGAGACACCCTGAGCTAAACAACATTTCTGAATGCCTGCAATGTGACAGAAAAAGGATGAAGAAAGAAAGAGTACTCATCTACAAAGAGCTTACAGACCCAACTTCCATGAAGTAACATCAGCCCATAAGCTCAAAAACAGCCTCTTGGAGGACAGGTGGAACTCTAATTCCCTCTCCATCACTACACTATATAGCAACAAATTCTAAATTCCTAAGCCTTTCTGAAACCATTTTTTAAACCAAATGTTTTAAGTTTTACAGAACACCATATCTGTGAAAAATTCCATTCTCTTTCATAAATTACAGGTTTTTTTTTTAAAAGTACACAACATATATGGCTTTTAACATACATAAATTTTCCAGATTAGTGTTTTAATTCTTTGCTTCATAGTCATAAAGAACTTAGACTTGCCTATTAAAAAACAACTTCCTCCTAAATTTCCTTTATTTTCCAGATAAAGACCAAAAAATTCTCTATTTTAATTTGGTAGTTAAAATAAAACCTAGGCAGACTAGAAAATTCATTAAGCTTTCTGCTTAACTTTATCCACCCATAGTACAAGTTTAAAATCCAAGTGAAAATATTCTGGAAAAAAAAAAAAAACTGGGATAATACATAAATATTAGAAAGAAGGCAAGGAAATTACTGAATATAAGGATATAGAACTTAAGAAGTTCAGTATTATAATACTAGTCACATATTCATTCATTCAATATATGTTTATTATGCATCTATTCTGTATAAGACAGTGTTTGGCACTCTTGGAAATAAAGATGAATTAGGCATGCCCTTGTTCTCAAGAAATAATTATCAACTCTTCAACTGTGGAGAAGGGATTTTTTAAAGCAAGAGGGAAAAAAGTTTGTAGCTAATATAGAAAAGTTTTCATCAGAAAGCCCTCTTGTAAAACAGTTTAAATATGGGAATCCAGATGTAGGCAGTTGAAACACTCATTAATAATCAGCCTGATGAACACCAGTCTGAAATATATAATAAAACTCTGCTAAGAAAAGAAAAAAAATCACTAGTTAGTTCTACTCCTTAACCAAAACCACCATACACTTAAACACTTAAATTAGAGATGACTCAATGAAAATAAGTGGTCATCTGAACCACTCTTACGAAGAAAAAAAAAAAAATTTTTTTTTTTTACTTAAAACCAATGAAAGTACAGAATCTATTGCTATATAAGGGCAGAGAGACAAATGATGGGTTCGATATTCAAGACACTGAGGTTTTTTTAGCTTGAGGAATAAAATACAGGATAGAGCTTTTAATAAATAGTCTTAAACTACATAAGGCATACTTTATGAGAGATCGCAAACAAACATTATCCTTTTCTACCAAATAAAGGATAAAAGGAAATGAACATAAACCATAGCTATAAGAGTCTCACAGTGATATTAGATTGGAAGAATTATCCCATGAAGGGTTACCATTACCTGGGAAATAAAGAAATCTCCACTTGAACCTTTTAAATAAAAGGGCAGATAACCACTTCTCTCAAATAGTTAACAGGGAGGACAGCCTCAGACTGCTGTGTTGGTTCACGGTACATGGCACATGGTTCATGGTACATGGTACAGAAACAAAGAAGAAAGAACCACTTGGGCACAGGTCCATTTCTGTTAATAATCAGGTAACCTCAAGCATGTCACTGAGCCCAGCAGAGCCATTTCTATACTACAACATTGATTTTCAAGCTTTTTTTTTCCTTCAAAATGCTACTTTCAAGTAAAATCTTTTGAAGACCCCCCAATATGAGGAAAGGATTACAGTGAAGTACCTGTAGGTTCAAAGTAAGGGTCCCAGACTCACTTGGTTGGCGTCCCCCTCCTGGCAGCTCCTAAGGCATCATTGAGGAATTCTTTGTATTAGATTATCCCTGAAACCCCTTGCAGGTGAGCATATCTATAATTATATTTAAGCACAAACTGTTCAATAATGATTTCAGTTAAGATTTCTACTTCCTTTTTTTCCTCTGCAAAATATATGCCAATATATCCTTTATTCTATAAAGGATCCAAGCTTCAGAAGATAAGGGGAGGAAATTTACCTTTTTAACTGGATGAAACAAGAATCTAAATTACTAGGGGAAACCTAGATTCATGACGACTGAAAAAGAGCTATCCCAAGTGGTTTCAGTTATCTATGTGGGAAAAAATAAAATACAATTATCTATTGATAAACGCATCAACATTTTAAAAACTTCTCTCAAATGAGGAACAATTTAAACAGAAGCACACACTGAAAGATTGCCCCTCTAACTGCAGACAGATGAAGCAGAAGTACAAAACTCTAAATTTTTAAACAAAAATTGAGGATGATCTGGAATAGCAACTACAAGACATTTTTTTAAAAGATCTGATGAACTCAGATTCTCATGTCACCACAGATGGGAATTAATAGAAGTAGGATAAGTCTTATATACTAACAAGTCAGAAAACTATTCTCCTCAAATTTTTCAATTAGACAAATGTGCTGACTTAAGGGAAGCCTACTTAACTGATAAAATTAAATAAAAAACTAAAAGTGAATTTGGGCTTAAAGTCAAGAATAACAGAATAAATACATAATCTTTGAATTTGTGCATGCATGGATTTTTAGTGTTTTTTCAGGGTCTTTGTGGGATGAAAACACAAAGTGAGTAGCACTCAGATTAAGGCCCTATCCTGCTTCTTATGCTAGTGTCCATAAAAGACTCATCTATGCGTACTTTCTACATTTCTTTTTTTTTTTTTTTAAAGATTTATTTATTTACTTGATCCATTTTAAACCCCCCCTTCCC